>CAMZMU010000105.1:5190410-5280028 GCA_947311845.1 Poa pratensis | reverse complement strand
TTACAAACGATGACCTCGAGTGGCTACTGATTACCCGGCGTATAACACCTAAAGTTTATATGCCGAAAACCGGGGAAAGAACTCAAACCGGTCACCCAACCGGGTGAGCGCGTCGTATTTCTAGCGCACTTCGAGCGCGATTCGGACTCCCAGCGAGTGACTTCTTCCGGAGATTCCTAGATTTCTTCGGCTTGCAGCCTCACCACCTTCCGGCTAACTCCTTTGTCTCCTTGTCGGCTTTTACCTCCTTTATGGAGGGATATCTCGGTCTCTGGCCGACTATCGAAACCTGGGCGAAGTACTTTCACTCCGGAAACATACTCCCGGTAGTGACCCGAAGGTGATGACCGCCTGCGGTGCTCCAACATCACCCCGAGGTCGGGCTCCATCTTTCCCCGGATTACTGGCCTGGATCACTTGCAAGAAATGGCAAAGGTCCTTCTTCACGTGAAGAGCGTTGAAGGCCATGATGCTCTCAACTTGCCCGAGTTCAGGATCGAGCCCCCCACCGCCGAACTGAACTTCAGATATGATCCGGCTGACGCTCTTGCGGAGCTTCAAGTCGTACACCAAACTCTAGGAGGATTTTCTGGAGAAGGGCCTGCTCTCGGACGATCTCCTCCGAGCCTTCGTCTCTCGCCGTGTCAGTCCTTTACAACAACGTCAGCACAAGATTTGCCATATGAGCGGTCTGCTAGATCCTACCCGGATCAGCAAACATGACCTCACCAGAGCTTCCGTCAAGAGACGGTAAACGCTATTGCCTTCACCGAGATGTCGGATAGTGGAAATGGGGCGTGGAGCCATTCCACAGACGCACTTCCACCACAGGTTAGTTCATCATCCCCGGATTAACCCATACTCCACCAAAATGCTATTGGACTAATCCGGATCTGCCTTGATTCTACTGCAGCTGTTCGACCGCCAGATCGCCGAAGATGGAGATCTTTCCACCAAGGCGTGGGCACGGACCGCAGCCCGCTGCGAAGGCGAAGAGGATGCGGATACGGACGATTATTTGCCGATTCCGCGCGCCAAGCCTATCCGCAAGGGTAAGCAACCGTCTATTTAAACCTTTCCGAGGATGAAGATGATGATTGCTGGATCCTGGATCCTATTGATCCCATTCCGATTTCATGGTCACCACCTTGTGTTCCACCAAACCGGATGCACAAGGGACATCTCGGAAAACACCCTGACGCGTCCGGATCAGATGCCCCTCTAGCCAAGAGAATGAAGAAAACTGTCTCCAAACCGAATCGGCTGAAGGCCATGCCTACTACCAAGGGGTAATGCCAATTTTATTTGCTTTCTTCTTTTATTACCCAGTCATCTTTATCCGAGTTAACTGTTTTATTTTGTTCTAGCAGTGACGTCCTTGTCACCGAACAAACCCATTCATCCATCCTTTCCCATTCCTCCACTGGATACGGCCATGGAGCACCAGTCTCCTAAAAAGGCTGCCACCTCTCCCGCGCGTGCCAGAACTGCCAAAACTCCCCCGCCGGATCTCGTCCCAGAGTCGGTTATTGACTTGGAGAATGAGGAGATCTCGGGCCCTACCCGAGATTCAACCTGGCCACGTCCTCTGAAGGATTTGGAGAAGGAAAAAGCTAAGACTTCGGCTAAGTCTTTGACTAAGCCGGATCCTCGCCCTACTCCAAGGCTCAAGCTCTGCTGAATCAAGAGCAGCAGAAAAAGAAGAGACAGAAGCAACAGTCCTTGGAGAAGCAGCAGAAGCAGCAACAGGAGACACAACAAACGACCCTCCCGAGAAGAAAATCGTCCAGGATCAAACCCAGAATCAACCAAAACAACCAGATCCGGTCAAGATCCCGGCCGCCGCTGACAACACCCCAACCACCTTGGATAAGCAGGTGGTTGCTAGCAAGCAGATTTCCTTTGCTCCATCAGCGACTCGGGCGCATGATCAACTCTCTGAGGCGATTACTCGTGCCCGACTTAGCGGCCAGGTCTTGCCGAATCTCCGCACTCCGGGCGGCGACAAACTCGGCTCCGCAGAGGAATTTGTTAGGCTTGGAACGCTGCGGACCTTGCCGAAGGCTCTTCTACAACAGCATCGCCACATCCGGCTGGGCCTAGCCGGATGTTTCAATCTCTACACTCTGTGCAGGCCTCGGTCACTGAAGCTAACCGGGTCTTCGAGGTAACAAAGCCGAATCTCGCTTTTAATTCACCATGATCACTCTACACTATCCCCAGTCCCCGAGATTCGGGTCGAATGACTGATACTCCTTAGAGTAAGAAAGTCATCCGGCTTGAATCTCTAACATTTGATCATAAACTTTGTGCTAGCCAAACAAAAAATCGTGGGACTTCCAGTCCCCGAGTCTCTTTTCAAATTGATTCGGTCAACTTTCTTTTTTATTAATCTCGGGCCTCCAGTCCCCGAGATTCGTTTTGGCTTCACGCTGTTAGTCTCGGGTGCCAGTCCCCGAGACTCTTTTTACGCCATTAACTCCTTTTTTTTTTGCAGGAAACCACGACCGCTCGCAGCCGGATCTTTAAGCAGCTAGTCCTGCAGCACCAGGCCCTCCAAGCTTCCTTTGACGCAAAGCGAAGAGATGAAAAAGAAGGATCATGAGCACAAGCGCGCTTTATCAGAGGAAAAGTCAGAAGTGACCCTCCTGCGGGAGCTTGACCGGTTGAAAAGGTGAAGGAGAAGGTTAAGAAAGACCGGGACACGCTGCAGAGGGAAAAGGACTCGATCCAGAAGGAGCGAGACACTTTCAAAGCCGGGATTGAGAAGCGGGCCGAATTGGACAAGAAAATCCAAACGCACGTTACAGCCGCTGAGGCCGAAGCTCAAGCGGCGAAAGATGATCTGGCTGCTCACCAGGCGATCAGCGCGAAATGGCTTGCTGATCTCGCTATCCTCAATGAAGACATGGATCGTAAGCTTGCCGAATCTCTTCTTTCCCTTCTGCTCTTATCCGCCTCATAATTTTTTATTCCTTCTCGTCTAACTCAGTGTTAGCTCATCTATATGTAGGAGAGTTTACCAGCATCCGGTTTCAAGCCGCCAAAGCTGTGAGAGATGCCCGAGCTGAGAGGGCTAAGATTGCTAGGGCTCCTCTACCAGAGACGTGGGATATTGAAGACCACATTACTGCACTGAAAGCTCGGATTGCTCCTTTAAAGGAGTCCCACACTACTCTGTTCAATGCTAGTCTCAAAGCTCACCAAGCCTTGTTTCCTGAAACTCGGCAAGCTCGGTCTACGGACGAGCTAATCAAAGACCTGGATCAGGCAGAGACCCGGTTAAAGCAGTGGAGATCCTCGTCCGCCCGCGCTGGTGCTGACGCAGGTTTATTATTTATCATGTCTTGGTATGAGCTGATTGATCTTGCCAAAGTGCGCTCCCTTCGCCAGGGTTCTTCATGGGCTTCAGATCCAGACCGGATCAAGATCCGTGAGGAAGCTGCCAACTTTATGGCCGAATTCGCCAACACCAAGCATCTTGATCTGCAAGCTCCGATCTACTAGGATGGGGAAGAATCTGAAGAAGAGGAATCGGATGATGCCTCCCTTGACGATTACGCCGAGTATGAGGCCGACTCTGGTGACTCGGCTGACTTCACCGAACAACCTGCAGCTTGCGACTCGGCCAAGACCTCCAAGATGCCAGCCACTGATTCGGCTGACACTGCCGAACAAGCTGTAATCCATACTTCCAAGACACCATCCACTGATTCGGCTAATGCCACAGAGCAAATCACCGCCAAGACGTCAGTTGATCCGGATGCTTCCGAATCTGCCCAGCCCTCAAGCTCCCCGCCCAAAGTCATTCCTGCAAGTGAGGGTCCTATCTCAACCGAGGTTCCTCCATCATCCGAGTCCATCCCTGCAACCGAGACTCCTGCAGCCTAGGCTTCTTCCTGATTTATCTTAATGAAAAAACGTTAAATCCCCGGTATGCCGGGAGCAGATGTAATATACAATTTTAAGTTCCTTCGAGACTATTTCTATTTTGCTTAATGTGATCCGGACCAGGTTTATGTTGGATCATTTTAAACCGAGTCCCCGAGTGTGTTTTCTTGTTTACTATTTTTACCGGATCTTTGCTCTTGTCTACCTTTTAGGTGTTTGACAGTCGAGTCACAAGATAGGAAACATAGCATACAATACTTGAAACATTCGAGTTTTGGTTTAGAATCATCTAACATAAACAAAAAAGAAATAACAGGGTTAGTAAACGACATGTGCCGAATCGGTTTCGGACCGAGTCCCCGAGTCCATTTTCATGTTTCCCATATTCTCCACCTCTGCTCTTGACTACCATTTTGGTGTTTGTCAGTCGAGTCACGAGATCAACAACACAGCATACATTACTTGAATTTTTGGGACGAAGTTCAAAACATTCGACACATGAACGGTATGGACAAAACAGTAGTAAAAAACACATGCATAAGAACAAGGCAGTCCCCGAGTCCAGACTCGGATTGCCGAAATTTCATTCATGATAAACTGAGATACATACATTGCACCCTTAAGAGTAAAAGGGTCGAAGCAGAGCTACATTCCAGGGTCGCTTGGTTTCCTCTCCGGGTCTGTCCAGGCCATCCTTCCTTTGTTCCTGTGCATCTACAAGGTAGTACGAGTCATTGTGCATAGCCTTGCTCACAATGAATGGTCCCTCCCAAGGAGGTGATAACTTATGTCGACCCTTGCTATGCTGCACCAGCCTTAGTACTAGATCTCCTTCATGAAATACACGAGGGCTGATCTTCCGACTATGATAACGTCGGAGACCCTGCTGATATACTGCTGTCCGAGACAGGGCCAATTCCCTTGCTTCCTCTAGCAGATCCACTGCATCTTCCCGAGCCTCTTTTGCCTCGGTTTCCGTATACATTGTCACCCTTGGTGCATCATATTCTATGTCAGTGGGTAGCACTGCTTCTGCCCCATATACCAGAAAAAATGGCGTATAGCCAGTTGACCTATTCGGCGTGGTCCTTAGACCCCATAGTACTGATGGTATTTCATCTATCCAGCACCCCGGAGTCTTTACCAGGGGTTCTATTAACCGGGCTTTTATCCCAGCTAATACCAACGCATTTGATCTTTCCACCTGTCCATTGGACTCTGGGTGTGCCACTGAGGCTATATCTAACCGGATCCCCTTATTCATGCAGAATCGGGCAAACTCTCCCACAGCAAAGTTCGTGCCATTATCCGAGATGATGCTGTGGGGGTAACCGTATCTCAAAATGATTTCTTTCAGGAAAGTTACAGCCGAATGACCATCCACTTTCCGGATCGGTTTTACCTCTATCCACTTGGTGAACTTATCTACCATCACCAGCATATGTGTCATGTTGCCCCTAGCCGGCTTGAATTCTCCACCATATCCAAACACCATACAGCAAACGGCCAAGTGATAGGTATTGTTTTGAGCGCCGATGCGGGTAGGTGTGTCTGCTTGGCAAACCTTTGGCATCCTTCACATTTTCGGACTATGTCCTCTGCATCTGCATGAGCAGTGGGCCAGTAAAACCCATGCCGAAATACTTTGGCCACCAGGGCTCTTGTACTGCAATGATGCCCACATTCTCCTTGATGTATCTCCAGGAGCATCTCCTTGCCCTCGGCTGGCTCCACGCAACGTTGTAGCACCTCGGTTGCACTCCTTTTGTATAACTCCTTATTTATGATGGTGTAGCCCTTGGACCTCCTCTGCACTCGCCTAGCTTCGGTTTCATCTTTCGGCAAACTCCCCTCCGACATGAACTTCATGATTTCTTCAGCCCATTCCGGTACTGGATGTAAAGGGAATAAGTGTTCATCTATTTCCACTGGTTCGGCCGCCATTATCTCTTCTATCAGCCTTTGTCCATTCCCTAAGATTCGGTTAGCACCATCTTCCTCTCTTCCCCTTTTTCCTAAGATTAGAGTAGCATTACCCGAGTCTCGGTTCGCAGTCCCCGAGTCTCGCCATGCAGTCCCCGGGTCCTCCCAAATGTACCCGACATCAACATTCATAGGAACAGCTTCAGATTCTTGCTTCGGGATAAAAATCGACTCGGAATCAGGTGAAGGTTTGATTGAAGGGATCCTTAGGTGATTCAAGGATATCCCGGGTGGGATTGCATCCCTAGACGACCCGAGTTTTGACAAGATATCAGCAGCTTCGTTCTCCAGCCGAGGTATGTGCTTGTACTCGCAACCTTCAAAAAACCCTGAAATTTTCTGGACATGAAATCGATATAGTGCCATATTGGCATCCAGGGCATCCCAATTTCCAGAAGACTGCTGCACCACTAAATCTGAATCACCAAAACATTCTATCCGGCGGATGCCGATGTCCTTAGCCACATTAAGCCCATGGATCAGTGCCTCATATTCGGCCACATTGTTTGATGCTGAAAAATGAATCTGCAATACATATCGCAACTGATCTTGCTTTGGTGATGTGAGTACTATCCCAGCACCCAGTCCGATTTTGGTTTTGGAGCCATCAAAGTGCAACTTCCAGTAATTGTAATCCGGCTTGGGTGGTTCATATTGCATCTTTGCCCAGTCACAAAGGAAATCCGGTAAAGCTTGAGACTTGATAGCATCTCTTCTCTCATAATGCGGGGTGTAAGGAGACACTTCTATTGCCCATTTGGCAACTCGGCCAGTCGCATCTTTGCACCCAATGATCTCCGAGATTGGAGCTTCGCATACAACGGTGATCGGATGCTCCTGGAAGTAATGTTTCAACTTCTTGGCCGCCAGGTATACACCATATGTCATTTTTTGGTAGTGAGGATAATTTTGCTTTGAGGTTGAGATCACCTCGCTTAAATAGTACACCGGTCTTTGCACGGATCTACCCTCCTCATCTCGCTCTACCACTATAACCACACTTACGACTCGGTTAGTGGCCGCAATGTAAAGTAACATTGGTTCATTCGGCAAAGGTGACGCCAGAATTGGTGCAGTGGACAACATCTTTTTTAATTCATTGAAAGCCGAATCTGCTTGCGGGGTCCACGTGAACCCGGTGCTCTTTCTCATCAATTGATATAAGGGCAAGGCTTTTTCTCCTAGCCGACTCACAAATCGACTTAGCGAGGCTAGACACCCGGTAAATTTTTGTACATCTTTTAGACATTTAGGCAATTTCATGTTTTCTATGGCTCGGATCTTAGCCGGATTCACTTCGATACCTCGGCTCGATACAAGGAAACCGAGCAACTTTCCAGCTGGGACCCCAAAGGTGCACTTATCCGGATTCAATTTCAACCGGTACTTTCTCAAGTTTACAAATGTTTCCTCGAGATCCTCGAGGAGAGTACGTTTTTCTTTAGTTTTGATGACAATATCATCGACATATACCTGCACATTTTTGCCCATTTGAGATTGTAAGCACTTCTGCATACATCTCTGATAAGTTGCACCGGCATTTCTCAAACCGAAACACATGACACGATAGCAATACGCCCCATACGGGGTAATAAAAGCAGTCTTTATTTGATCTTTGGGGTTCAGTGGTATCTGGTGAAAACCAGAGTACGCATCAATAAAAGACAACAACTCACACCCAGCAGTAGTGAAAGGATCGTATGGCCACCTAGAGGGGGGGGGTGAATAGGTGCTACTCCAATTTTTAACTCTTTTTCTATTAAGGCTTGACTAAAAGGTAAATTCTCTAGATATGCAACTATGGTGAATTTACCTATATGACAAGTTAAGTCTAAACAAGATAAGATACAAGTAGTAAATAACTAGAAAGGAATAACCGATATGAAAGCACGCGGAGACAAGGATGTATTCCCGAGTTCCTCCTTTTTAGGGGAGTACGTCTCGTTGGAGGGGTGTGAGTTTCAAACTCAAGACGCCACAAATGGCCTCACCCTATTCTCCGATGAACCTCGCACAAAAGCTCGGTCCACCTTTCTTTATCGGAAACCTTCAAGGCGGAATCCGGAGCCCTTACAACAACATGAGGCTCAACCCACAAAAGGATTGGGGGCTCTCAATCACCACAACACCTGCTACACAAAAGTAACAAGCAAGTGAGAACAACAAGATGCCTAGGTTTTCCTAGTGGAAACCCTAGGCTCGAATCCCTCAAGTGAATGAAGGGGAAATGAAGAACGCTTTGGTGAAGTAGTAGATCCGGGCCTTCTCCTTCAATCCTCCAAAGATCAATGAGTTTGGGTGGAGGGATTGGGAGATCTAGTGATTCTTGAGCTTGCAACAATGGTGTATTTCGAATCTGGGCGAGCTCAGCTTCTTGGAGAAGAAGCAGTCTTTAAATAGGGGTCCCTGAAAATCTAACCGTTATGTGCAGAAAAACTGCACAGCGGTACTACCGCTGGGACAGCGGTACTACCGCTGCTGGTCTCACTGCGGTACCCAGTGTACTGCACGACCCAGCTGCGGCGGTACCTCGCAGAGGTACCGTAGCTGTCAGGTATGGCGGTACTACCGCGGCGCTGCCGGTAGTACCGCTGGGATCCTTCGAATAAAACAGAAGGAAACCAGCGGTAGTACGAGGCGACTACCGCCGGGTACCGTAGCGAGTCCAGAGAGCAAATATGGCCTAGCGGTACCCCTGGCGGTACCACCAGCGGTAGTGCCGCTGGCTGAAGCCAGCGGTACCAGTACTACCGCTGCGACAGCGGTACTACCGCCAGACACATAAAAGCTCTACTGAGCTGATTTCCAGGGCCACTAGCTCCAACTTGACACAAAGTTTCGACGATACTTATCTGCAACTGTCAAGCACACATTAGATCAGATGATGTGTTGTCATTAGACACCCAAAATAGAGTTTAGAGCAAGTATGCTCTTTCAATCTCCCCCTTTTTGGAGTATGATGACAACACATCAAAAAAGGTTCACAAAATATAGACGGGCTCCCCCTAACCCTATGCATTAGTAGTATCTTGCGTTTTGAATGCAAAATGCATATAGGTTAGGATCAACACTCCCCCTAGATTTTGTAATCCGAGCAAGTTCATAGATAAACAATAAGTCACAACTTGCACAAGGTAAGACAAGAGATAATAGCACACAAAGCACAAAGTCTTGCACACATAGTCTTACAAGAATTTAAAGTTCTCACATATCTTACCCCATGAGTTCAACGAAGGCAAAATAAAAATGAGGAGCACAAGCGATAGACAAACACCAAATATAAGAACCAAGCTTGTGCCCTCAACCATACAAAACCCCGGAGAACCTAATAGAACACTCTCCCCCTTTGGCATCATGACACCAAAAAAGGAGAGGCGATGCTAACGTCCCTAGTGGAAGTCACTCCTCGCCGGAGTCTTCATCGGAGGTAGTGGCCGGGGCGACCTCAGCACTTTTCTCGGCAGAATCTGTACCATCACCATCATGTGCATCATCATCCTCATCATCATCATCAGACACTTCTGTATCACCATGAGCAGTGGAGGAACCAATCTGAGTGCGAGACCAAGGGATATCGGGCTGAGATGAGGAAGCATCATCCTGAAGATCGAAATCCACCCAAGGGCGACGGTTCTTGAGCCAAGCAGCTTCTTCAGTGATTCTGTCCTCAGACCCGGGCTTAACAGGAACGCCTAGGTGCTCAAAACGCTGACGGGTGAGTTGACGCTCTTTCTTGTTCCTAACATGTTCCTTATAGGCCCTCTTGTCAGCATCGTCTTGGCGGCAAAAGATGGTCTTCATAGCACCAGCCACCCACTTTTTGAACCCTTTATCTTGAGCATTTGCCTTGGGAGGAAGTTCAAACAAGGGATCATCTTCATCATTGGAGGAGCTTTCTTCTTCATTGGGGATAAGCGGAGCAGAATGTTTCTTTATGCTCAGCTCCTTGACCTTGTGATCAGTGGGATTCTCCTCATTGTCCAAGAGAGCCAAAGGGAGCTTCTTCCTAGTCCACGTGTCAATGATCAACTGCATAATGTGAGCACCAAAGATGGAAGGTCTCTTTTTCATCACCACAGCATACATCTCATGCCATATGATGTCCATCACATCAAGTTTCTTGCCTTGCCCAACCATGATAGAGGATTCAAACAAGAGATCAATAAGCTTCCCATGGATTTGGTCAAAGTTGCCTACACGGGGCATAACGGTGTTGCGGTAGATCCTGTGCATGATGTCCCACACCTTTAGCAAGTTCTTTTGGAACCCCACCATGGCACGACCTTGGATGTACAGATCATAGAGAACCTCGGGCTTCATCGGATTTGAGTTATAGTTGATGCGAAAGAATTGTTGCTGAGCAGCTTCATCCAACACAAAGCCATTGTCAACCAAACCAAGAAGAGTAGCAAACTCACTCCACTTGGCCTCAAGAACTACATCTTTTGACATCCATTTGATCCGCCTTGGCTCGTCGGAGAAGAAGTGGACAGTGGCAAAGAACTGCATGACAAGGTGATCATTGTAATTTTGTTGCAGCCCAATATAGTCATAAATCCCAAACTCCTTGCAAATTGCAATAGCTTCTCCAAAGTACCCAAGGTTCCTCTCCATGTGATCGGTGTCAATGCAAAACTGTTCACAAACCTTGGTCTTGTGCTTTGGAAGGACTTCATAGAAAATTTTCTCTTGAAATAGATTGTGAAACCCCGGAGTGGTGAAATTTCTGAGCTTAGGAGTGGCATAGGGATTCATCCGCCTTTCTCGAACAAAATCCTTGGATGACATTAGGTTGAGTGACTTGCTTTGAGCAGCTTTGATCTTTGCAGCATTGGACTTCTGACGGCGAGTGGTCTTTTCGGGCAAAACTTCAGGTGCATCATCTTCTTCACGAATGCCTTTGTCGGAACGAGCACGCTTAGCAGCCCGTTTGGTGTGACTCCCACTAGCCTGCTTACCAGCACCGGAGCTCATCGCGGAGGAGAGGAGGAAGAAGAGGGTGCTTGAGCTTCCTTTTGGCCGGAGAGGGGCTGTCCAGGCCGGAGGTGGGCTCCCCGGCGACGAACCGTGGCGGCGGCGGCAGCGGTGGAGTGTGGTTCCGAAAAGGGGGTCGGGGGTGGAGGAGGTAGAATAAAACTACCGCTCCACACCCAACTTAACCCCTGGTGAAAACGCACCCAGCGGTAGTACCGCTGACCCAGCGGTAGTACCGCCCGCGCTGGTACTGACGGTAGCCTGCGGCGGTACCGCTCCTGGGATGGAACGGTAGTACCGCTGGTCCACCGGTAGTACCGGGCACTTTTGCCACGAAACGTCGACGGGTTGGTCACAAGGTTTTACAAATAGAGAGAGGTGTTTATGGGATAGGATATTGGCTTAGGATAGAGAAAGTAACTGGGGGAAGAGAGGCAAACCAAGTTTGCAAGAATCAAACAAGAAAAGCCAAACTTGGTGCTCTCCACAAGATACACAAGAGGTCCAAATAAAATCCAAATAACATCAAATAAGATCAACTCCTCATATGGAGGAGGGCGGTGGCCTAGGCCACCATGTATGAGTGTGTGGTGTGACACCGCGAAGATGTATCTTGGGTTCACGGCCACTACTCGTCATTTAAGCTCACAATTCATAAAATGAAAATATAGAGGCAAAATGAGTTCTTACTATCGGCATAATGGGGGGAGGGATAGTCCAATGGATTAGGACCGCACTCCCCCTATGTCCATGCCTACATCCAAACCAAATTACTATTGTCTAATATGGGTAGGTATGCAAGAAGTCCACTAAGTCCAATTGCTTATGTCCACCACATTTAGTTCTCCTCTCAACTCCTTGAATCTTGCTTCACCAAGAGGCTTTGTGAACATATCGGCGAGTTGATGCTTGGTGTTGACATAGTTGATTGCAATATCACCCTTTCAACATGATCTCGAATAAAATGATACCGGATCTCAATATGCTTGGTCTTCCCATGAAGTACCGGATTGTGAGCAATTTTGATGGCACTTTCATTGTCACATAAAAGAGGCACTTTGTCACAAATGACACCATAATCCTTTAAAATTTGCCTCATCCATAATAATTGTGCACAACAACTTCCGGCGGCAATGTATTCGGCTTCGGTGGAGGACGAGGCCACACAATTTTGCTTCTTGGAAGACCAACTCACAAGAGACCTACCAAGGAATTGGCAAGTACCCGAAGTTGATTTTCTATCCATTTTGCAACCCGCCCAATCCGCATCCGAATAACCTACAAGATCAAAGCTTGTCCCATGGGGGTACCAAAGACCATAGTTAGGAGTATCTATCAAGTATCTTAGAATCCTTTTAACCGCGGTTTCATGACTTTCCTTAGGACTTGATTGGAATCTTGCACACATACCCACACTAAACATAATATCCGGTCTAGATGCACAAAGGTAAAGTAAAGATCCAATCATAGAACGATAAAGCTTGGGATCAACTTCCTTACCCTTCGGATCTAAGTGTAGATCCGCCTTAGAGTCCATGGGAAACTTATATGGCTTGGCGTTGTTCATATCAAATTTCTTGAGCATGTCTTGAATATACTTGGCTTGACATAAGAATGTTCCTTCACTATATTGGTGGATTTCAAAGCCAAGAAAATACTTCAATTCTCCCATCATGGACATCTCAAATTCCTTGGTCATTAGCTTAGAGAATTGATCACTAAATTCATGGTTAGTAGAACCAAAGATAATATCATCAACATATATTTGGCATACGAAAAGCTCTCCATTTATCCTTTTTGTGAAAAAGGTGGGATCGATTACCCCAATTTCAAAACCATGGTCTACTAAGAACTCCTTGAGATGATCATACCAAGCACGTGGAGCTTGCTTGAGCCCATAAAGGCCTTATGTAGTAAGTAGACATGGTTAGGAAATTTAGGGTCTTCAAAACCCGGAGGTTGTTTCACATACACTAATTCACTTAGTGGACCATTTAGAAAAGCACTTTTAACATCCATTTGATATAAGGTAATGTTATGAGTAGATGCATAGGCAATCAATAAACGAATAGATTCAAGTCTAGCAACGGGGGCATAAGTTTCACCGTAGTCGACTCCTTCGATTTGGGTGTAGCCTTGTGCAACCAATCTTGCTTTGTTGCGAATGACTTGACCATGTGAGTCTTGCTTGTTCTTGAATATCCACTTGGTTCCAATGACATTATGTGATGTGTCTTTGGGTCTTTCAACTAATGACCATACTTTGTTGCGCTCGAAGTTGTTCAATTCTTCATGCATGGCCGCAACCCAATCCATGTCTTCAAGAGCATCATATACCTTGAGAGGTTCTAAGCTAGACAAACAAGAGACATGACCACAAAAGTTAGTTAATTGATTACGTGTGGACACACCCTTACGAATACTCCCAAGGATATTTTCTTTGTAGTGTTGGAGATGATCCAATGTTGATGCACGCCGAATGACTCGGCGTTCTATGGCTTGACCAATTGTTTCACCAACACGAACATCTTCATCATTTCCTTCATCTTGTTCATGGTCAACCCGAAGTGGAGTTCTTGGAGATGGGGGTTCATCATGTTCTTGTTTCCACTAGAGTTGGGTGGGTCTTGACCATTATCTTGCTCATGTGGATGACTATCATGATCTTGTTCTTGTATAGCTTGTTGATCAATGTTGAGGTGGATGGTTCAACTTGAGTAGAACTTGTTCCTTCTTCTTGAGTGTCATAATAGGTTCTTCAATAGGAATAAGTTCCCCTATGCCCATAGTTCTTATGGCTTGAGGTGGAGGTACATCACCTACATTATCATGATCAATATGCTCCGCTTGGGAGCCATTATCCTCGACAAACTCCACATTCATAGATTCTTCAACACATCCGGTGGATATGTTGTAGACCCTATAAGTGTGGAGTTTGCGGCATATCCAACAAAATACCATCAAAAGTTCTAGATTCAAATTTAGCAATTGGGCAACCTTTAATGTAAACATGGCATTTGCATCCAAATACGCGAAAGTAAGAGACATTTGGCTTTTTACCGATAAGGAGTTCATATGGTGTCTTTTTCATGAGAGGACGAAAGAAGAGCCGGTTGGAGTAGTGGCAAGCGGTATTGATGGCTTCGGCCCAAAAGTTATATGGGGAATGAAATTCGGCCAACATAGTTCTTGCCATATCAATAAGAGTGCGGTTCTTCCTTTCGGCGACACCATTTTGTTGGGAGTATAAGCAGCGGAATATTGGTGTTGAATGCCCTCCCCACTTAGGAAATCATCCATAGTGTAATTCTTGAACTCCGTACCATTGTCACTTCTTATTGCCAAAATCTTGGAGTCATATTGGCGTTGAACTAAGGTTGCAAAGTCAATGAATATCTTTTGAGTTTCACTCTTCCTCTTGAGGTAGAAAGTCCAACAATATCTTGTATAATCATCCACAATCACCAAACAATATTTCTTGCCACCAAGACTATCATATGTGGGAGGCCCAAAGAGATCCATATGAAGGAGCTCCAAAGGCCTCAGTGGAGATAATGCTCTTCTTGGGGTGATTCTTTTCATGCATCTTTCCGGCTATGCAAGCACTACAAGGACGATCTTTGGAAAAATTAACATCGGTTAGTCCTACCACGTGTCCACCCTTCACAAGAGTTTGCAAATTTCTCATACCGACATGGCCTAGCCGGCGATGCCAAAGCCAACCCTTGTCGGATTTAGCCATTAGACACGTGGCGATTTGAGTGGTCTCTTTCGAGAAATCGACCACATACAAACCGTTTACACGAAATCCAACAAAGGCTACTTTAAGAGATTGAGTGAAAAGGATGGTCACGTGGTGTTTATTAAAGATAACGGTGTAACCGACATTGCATAATTGACCAACGGAAAGTAAATTGTATGAAAGGGATTCAACAAGAAGGACCTTCTCAATGGATAACTCCGGAGTGATCACTACCTTGCCATATCCCAATACCTTAAGTCTTGCATTATTCCCGACGGTGACATGAGAAAATGTGAGTAATTGATTCAATAGGCCCTTTACTACTTCTTTGCTTCCGGTCATGTGAGATGAACACCCACTATCAATGAGCCATGAAGATCCACCGGAAGAAAAGTCCTACAAGAATCAAGTCTTTGTTTTAGGTACCCATTGTGAAATGGGTCCTCTTTTGTTAGTCACAAGGGTCTTTGGAACCCAAATAGCATAGTGATAATCATCTCCATATGAAGTGCCAACATATTTAGCAAAAACACAACCATCTATAGATTTCATAAGAACATATGAAGGGTTGTATTTTCCCGCAAAGTCATTGTGAGTGGCATTGCCCCTTGTGGCATCACCACTCGCAATGGTAGTCTCTTTGCTTGTGCGGGCTTGGCCTTCTTCTTGTTCTTGTTCTTCTTTTTCTTCTTGGCAACATAACCAAGGCCCTCTTCCCTATGTGTAGCTTTTGCGCTTGCAAGAGCTCATAAAGAGGTTTCTCACCTTGAGGGCTAGAGGCCTTGGCAAGCTCATCCTTCAACCTAGCATTTTCCTCAATGACATTTGCATGATCACAAGAAGAAGTGAGGAACTAGGTACATCAATTTTAGTAGATTGTATTTGAAGTTGTTCAAAAGACTTGTTGAGAGTAGAGTGTTCACTCTCCAAGGCCTTGTGAGCCTTGGTGAGCATCTCTAGCTCATCGGCTAGTCTATTATGACCAACACCAAATACGACCTTTTGTTTCTCTAAAACTTGTATTTAGCAATAGCATGGTCACGTTCTTTAATGATTTTAGAAAGAGTTTCATTTTGAGATTCATCAAATTCTCAAGCTTCTCCTCAAGAGAAACTCGAAGCTCATGCTCTTCCTCAATAGCCATGGTAAGGGAAGCGATCTCATTAGCATATTCTCTTTCAAGTCTCCCCTTTTCTTCTAGGAGATCTTGTGCCATGCCATATTGATCATAAGAATCTCAAGCCGAATCTTGCATTCACCTTGCAAGTTAGTCATCAAGAAATCCAAAGCAACATTTTCTTCCTTAACTCTAAGACTCATAAGTTCATGCATTTCATTCATAGTCTTAGAAGGAGGGGAAGGTGGTACCTCGGAGAGCTTGGCCATGAGCACGTAGCGGATTTGGTGGTGACATTATCATTGGGGGATTCAAAGAGAGAAGGGGTTGTCGATGAAGCAATGGCTAAAGCGGCCACTCCACTTGTGGTTGTTTCTTCTTCATCACTCTCCTCCCCGGACATATATTCTTCTTGTACCACCAACACTTGGAAGGTAGCTTCTTGTTGGAGATGAACTTCTTGAAGTAAGGCTTCGTGGGAGAAGAACTTGAAGCTTCCTTGAGAATGAGTCTTCCTCCATGTTCTTCACGGTTCTTATAAGGGCATTGGCAACATAGTGGAATTGATCTTGACAATTGAAGCAAGTCTTCATTTTTGGGTTGCCCCCTTGTAACCACTTGATTTGTGCTTTTGATCCACATAAGCTTTAGCTTTGATGGATTCTTCCAAAAGGTCTTTGCCATGAGAGCCACATAATCTCTATGAGCACTCATGAGTTCTCGGGTGCAAGTAACTTCCCTCTTCATGATCTTGGTCTTCATCTTGTTCCACCACCTTGGCCTTCAAAGCAAGTGAGGAACTTTGGGCCATTCCAATAGCTCGGGCACGAGAGTCTCTAGCAATTTGGGCTTGGACCTTGTAAGATTGCATCTCTTGCATGACTTCATTTGAGGTCAAGGTGTCATAGTTGTGCTTTCCTTGGAGACTCTTCAAGTCGGTCTCTTCAAACGGCATGAGGGCATTCACATACTTCCTCTTGATGTAAGTATCATCCACATGTTTAGCACCAAGGTCTCTATATGCGGAAGCAAGAGCCTTGAGCCTTTGATACATCTCCTCATGAGTTTCATCATCTTTCTTGTAGAAGCCTTCAATTTGATTGCTCATGGCTTCATATCTATTTCTCCTCATGCTCTCATTTCCAACGAACACCTCCGTGAGAGTGTTCCATGCTTCCTTGGCGGTGGTGCAATCTTCAATGTGATGAATGTTCTTCTCACCCACGCAACACGGATCACATCAAGAGCGGTGGAATTTAGTTGAGCTTCAACTTCTTCTCGCCTTGTCAAATCATTTTCATCCACCGGTTGAATCCATCTACAATGATCTTCCAAAGACCTATGCAACCACTTTTCAAGTGAGATTTCATAGAAGATTGCCAACGGTAAAAGAAGATGCATTAAGACTAGGTGGAGCTCCTCTTAAGTGTATAGGAGGATGAGGGATAGGTAGGTCGGGAGAGTATGCAAAAGGAACTCTAGCATTTCTCCTTCCCATTAGTGTTTTAGATGGGGATTCATTTTTATTTTGGTCCACCCCCGGATCCCTTTATCCTCGTTCTCCTTTAACTCCACTTGAGGAATTCCAGAGAAGGAGGTGATGCGGTTACCTTTGCTTCCGAGAGTTTTGCTATCATTTCACGCAACTCATCCATTTTGGTTTCCATAGAGGTCTTCAAGTTAGTGAAGTCCTCCATGGAAACCGAAGTGGCCGGAAGAGCAAGAGGGTTCCCATCGGCATCGAAGGCCATATTTCTCTTAGGCGGTTAAGCCCGAATAAAGAGCCGAGGCTCTGATACCAATTGAAAGGATCGTATGGCCACCTAGAGGGGGGGGTGAATAGGTGCTACTCCAATTTTTAATTCTTTTTCGATTAAGGCTTGACTAAAAGGTAAATTCTCTAGATATGCAACTATGGTGAATTTACCTATATGACAAGTTAAGTCTAAACAAGATAAGATACAAGTAGTAAATAACTAGAAAGGAATAACCGATATGAAAGCACGCGGAGACAAGGATGTATTCCCGAGTTCCTCCTTTTTAGGGGAGTACGTCTCGTTGGAGGGGTGTGAGTTTCAAACTCAAGACGCCACAAATGGCCTCACCCTATTCTCCGATGAACCTCGCACAAAAGCTCGGTCCACCTTTCTTTATCGGAACCTTCAAGGCGGAATCCGGAGCCCTTACAACAACTTGAGGCTCAACCCACAAAAGGATTGGGGCTCTCAATCACCACAACACCTGCTACACAAAAGTAACAAGCAAGTGAGAACAACAAGATGCCTAGGTTTTCCTAGTGGAAACCCTAGGCTCAAATCCCTCAAGTGAATGAGGGGAAATGAAGAACGCTTTGGAAGTAGTAGATCCGGGCCTTCTCCTTCAATCCTCCAAAGATCAAGAGTTTGGGTGGAGGGATTGGGAGATCTAGTGATTCTTGAGCTTGCAACAATGGTGTATTTCGAATCTGGGCGAGCTCAGCTTCTTGGAGAAGAAGCAGTCTTTAAATAGGGGTCCCTGAAAATCTAACCGTTATGTGCAGAAAAACTGCACAGCGGTACTACCGCTGGGACAGCGGTACTACCGCTGCTGGTCTCACTGCGGTACCCAGTGTACTGCACGACCCAGCTGCGGCGGTACCTCGCAGAGGTACCGTAGCTGTCAGGTATGGTGGTACTACCGCGGCGCTGCCGGTAGTACCGCTGGGATCCTTCGAATAAAACAGAAGGAAACCAGCGGTAGTACGAGGCGACTACCGCCGGGTACCGTAGCGAGTCCAGAGAGCAAATATGGCCTAGCGGTACCCCTGGCGGTACCACCAGCGGTAGTACCGCTGGCTGAAGCCAGCGGTACCAGTACTACCGCTGCGACAGCGGTACTACCGCCAGACACATAAAAGCTCTACCGAGCTGATTTCCAGGGCCACTAGCTCCAACTTGACACAAAGTTTCGACGATACTTATCTGCAACTGTCAAGCACACATTAGATCAGATGATGTGTTGTCATTAGACACCCAAAATAGAGTTTAGAGCAAGTATGCTCTTTCAAGTAGAATCGATCACTTGATCAATCCGAGGTAAAGGAAACGGATCCTTCGGGCACGCCTTGTTCAGGTTGGTGAAGTCGATGCACATACGCCACACCTTGACCACCGCTGGTTCATCCTTCTTCTTCTCTACCAGAACCGGATTGGATATCCAGTCTGGATGCAACACCTCCATAATGAATCCGGCTGCAAGTAGCTTAGCCAGCTCATCAAGCACCACTTTTCTTCGGTCATCTGAAAGACGACGAGTCGGTTGCCTCACCGGCTTCACCTCCGGCCGGACAAATAAAGAGTGCTCTGCCAACTCCCTCGGAACACCAGGCAGGTCCTTAGCCGACCATGCGAAGATATCCCGATTCTCACGGAGGAAGTGACAGAGCGCGCTTTCCTATTTCTCGCCCAACCCGGCACCAATGATGGCCATGCGCTCCGGATTCTCCGGTCAATGGGGATCTTCTTTGTCTCCTTGGGCACCTCAAATGTTGCACCTGCATCCGGATTGGTCATGGCCAGCACGCCGAGCTGAGCTGACTTTGCCATTGCCACTACTTCATGCATCTTGCTCTTCTCGCCTGGATCACCAACGACTCGGCTAAGGTGGAACCAACCGTGGCACACTGTATGGCCTTCTTGTAATCTCCCACAACAGTGATGATACCATTTGGGCCAGGCATCTTCATCTTGAGGTAAGCAACATGAGTGGATATCATGAACTTGGCTAATGCCGGCCTGCCGAGCAGAGCATGGTATGGGCTCTCCAAGTCTACCACCTCGAATTCGAGACTCTCCAGTCTGTGATTGTCCTTGGTACCAAACAGCACATCCACCCAGATCTTTCCCATTGGGGAACAAGACACCCCGGGTACTATACCATGGAAGGTGCAACTGCTCTGCTGCAGCTGATTCGGCGAATAACCCAACTTGACCATTGTGTCCCGATACATGATGTTTATAGCACTGCCATTGTCAACCAAGACTCGAGTGAATTTCACATTAATCTTTGGTCCAACCAAAGTCGGATCCACCACCAGTGCGTAGTTTCCTGGGCTGGGCATAACCCTGGGATTATCAGCCCTACTCCAAGTGATCTCCTGCTCGGACTAGTTCAGGTATTTTGGTACTGCTGGTGTGACCGCATTCACCTCCTTCGCCCTTCGTAGCTGACTTTTTTTGTCAGTTGGCTCGGTCACAAAAACCACATAGCTTTGATGAGCTTCCTTGTAATCATTTCCGGGGTATCCACCTTGCCGACTTGGACCTGCATTGTTGTTGCCTCCCATATTTACCAGGTTAACCGGCTTTGTGGCTGCCGGCCTTGGAGCTCCTTCGTTCACCGGGGTTGCATTGGCTCCGGATAAAGGCGTATTTGGCCTGAAATTCGGTCTAGGAGCACCTCTCTGAGGTGGCCCTCTCTGACCTTCCGCCTGGATGCGATGATGCCAGCTACAATTCCGAGTTGAATGATTGGCCGGCTTGCGTGGGTCTGTTGTGTGATAACGGCAAGGCCCATCTATCATTGCCTCAAAAGTTAAAGGTGGACTCGGTCCATCCCACACTTTCTTTGCCCAAGCACCTTGATTCGGCCTCCAGGCTGGACCCTCATTTTTTGGTCTCTGGCTATCAGGATGATCCATATTTACTACAGCAACCTGGTCTGAGCCGTATCTGTAATCCGGATCTCTCCTTTTATAACCGAATTCATGTCGGTCATTGGGCCTTAATGGTCCAGTTCGGTTATTAACCGGTTGCCTCCTGCTTGTTCCACCGCATCTAACGCTGGCTGCGTCGGATCGCCAAGAGCATACGTATCTGCTATCCGGATCATTTCCGCCAGGGTCTTTGGCATATCTCTCTGGAGCTTCTGCCAGAGCGGGGTGCCATGTCGGCAACCCTGCGCAAACCAAGAAATGGCCTGCTCCTCCACAACACCTTCACAAGAATTGCGAATGTTGCTCCACCGAGTCAAAAATTCTCGGTCTGTCTCCCGCTCTTCCTGTCTGCATGCAGACAAGAGCTGAGGTCGGTTTGGCCTCTTGTACGTGCTGGAGAAATTGCTGTAAAAAGCCTGTTCCAAGTCCATCCAAGAATTGATACTGCCCTCTGGCAAATTGTTCAGCCAAATCCGGGCTGGCCCTTCCAACATATGCGGGAGATACCGGACCGCCCATCGGCGATTGCCCCCCGCAATGTGCACCGAGGATACATAGTCTATCAGCCAATCCTGCGGCTTGGTGCTGCCGTTATACGGCTTTGTGATTCGGCCAAGCTGAAACAATGGCACATTTGGCTCGTTCATTATCCGAGGTCCAAAGCACGGAGGACCTGGTGGGCCTTGCTCTTCCAGCTTCTCAAACTGATAAATCCTATCCAACTTGAGACGCTGATCATTCGGATCCAATATCCGAGGTCCCAGTCTGGATGCAAGTGTATTGTCATACGCTTGGTATCCGGCTCGCGCCATAGCCGAATTACCATCATCATAGTGGTAGCCCGCCTGGCCCCCACCTTGTTGCTGCGCTTGCACCATCATTTGCTGCTCCTGCCGGGGTTGATTCTGCCCAGGAGGACGAGGCGGTTGACCTCGGCCAGCCGAATTGCCCCTTCCGGCTCCCGGATTGCCTTGACCGCCATTGTTTCTGCTCTGGCCACCTCTTCCTTGTGCCGCTAGTTGCTTGCCGGCATACTCGGCATCATAGGCCTGTAGCTGCTTGCTCTTGCCCGAATTCACGCTCTGAGCCCGGTCAACTCCGACATGTGGAGATGATGCTTGCCCCTTGGATCTCTGGCTAACAGCCTTAGCCGACACTACCACTCGAGAACCACCAGCGTCCGGATTAGCTTTTCGAAAAGCCTCATTCTGCCTGTTACACACATCAACCAGCTCATTGACTCTTTCTGCCTGCTTGCGCCAAGCATCCCCGGTTAAAGTGGTCAACTCGCTCGCGCTGCCGCTGCAGCCCTAAGATTCTTGGCCGGGGAGCTATACACCGGCTTGCCTGTACCCGATCTATGACTAGTAGCCTTACTCGAGCTCGATCTTGCGGCTCTAGCTAACTCGTCATTGAGGTCCTTACCCCTGTTGCGCAAGTCAACTCTCTTGCGTGGGTGAGGCGCTACTGGAGTGAAACCATCGGTGATACCATTGGCAACATTGTACTCTCTCATGTCTCTATCAAATGCTTGCCTAGACTCTACCACCAACCGGGCTTCTCTTTGCAACCTCAGGCGCTCTGCCTCTAACTGAGCTATAGTAAGCTCTACATTTGCCCCGGGCGCCACTGGCCGAGCCAATTTTTCGAGGACATCCTCTAAGGGAGCCTCCATACTTGACATGCCAAGTGGGCCAACCGGATCTGGTTTCTCCTTTGGGAATTTCGCCGTCCGAGTCGGCTTGTCGCCCAGGTCGGTTGGCGTGACCAGCTCCTCGGGCACGCTAGTGCCGGCATCTCCTTTGCCTGCACCAGCATTTAGCCCGTCATCATCACCTCCACGCTACTCCGGGGCGAGCGCTGCGCCATCCGAGAGCTGCGCGGAAAGACGGAGGATCCTCGGCCACGAGCACCTGCGCCGGGTACTCGCGGACAAGCTCGGTGGTGACGTAGGTGAGGAAGCTGCCGAACTGGATGAAGTGTCCATCCACAGGGAGTGGTCCTCCCGCGAAGCAGCCGGCGTTGTCGCTGATGAAGGTGAACCCGCCGTAGTTGCAGACGAGCCCTGACCGCACTCGCACGCCGGAGCTGGTGACGGAACCCGTCCGGATGGAAACCCCAACCAACGCCACTGCTTGCCCCACGGTGGGCGCCAACTGTCGTGGTGGTGTCACGGCAGATACCATAGGATGGCTTAAGTTGGGGGCTCGCTGGGACGTTGGGGGATCCGGGGAGGGCGTGCGCGCTCAAGAAGCACGCATGAAGAACAACCAAGAACTCACAAGAACAAACAAGAACAAGCCAAACCAAGAACAACCAAAGCACACCAAGATGTACCCTGCTTCGGGCCCTCTTGAGGAGGTAACACCCCTACTGCAGCACTAGCCTACTCTCTTATATCTCAAAGGGAACAAGTACAAAGTGCTCCTCGTGCTGTATGAAGCAACAATGGTGAGAGCTCTAAGAGGAAGATGGAACAGGGGGAAATGAGGCCTCTCCTCCGTCGTCCCTCGCACTGGAGGATGTAGTGGTCTACTTATACACTAACCGGTTTACCTTTTTGCCCCTGGCCGGAAATGATAATGGCATGGACAAGAGGAAACGGACAAGCCCTGGCTTCTGTCAATCCAACGGCCGGATTGTCAGTCCTAGCAGGCCTATCTTGCCCCTTCGGGTAATGGCAGCTGTAGCCCACCGGGTTTAGGTCACATCTCCTTTCCCGAAATGGCCGAGTCCACTCCTAGGTTGCTGCGCTCCCAGGAATCCCGTGTCTTGACCTGGCTGTCAAGCCCTAGCAGGCCTATCTTGCCCCTTCGGGCAATGGCAGGCGTAGCCCCACCGGGTCTAGGCCATAGCCCTTTCCTGAATTGGCCGAGTCAGCTCCTAGGTTGCGGCGCTCCCAGGAATCCCGTGTCTTCTGAGCCCCGGGCAGGAGACTCGTGAACTTACTGACATTACTCGGTCTTCGTGCACTGTCCGACATTGCTGGTAAGCCGGGTCCTACCCAGGCCACCCGGCTAGCTAAGCCGGATCTCTTTCTAGGCAACCCGGCTAGTCGAGCCGGATCTCTTCCTCTGATCCGGCCAGACTTTGCCTGATGTCTCTTGGTCTCTTCCTTCATTTAAACATGATCCGGTCTGAGTGATCCGGTTTGTGAGACCCGGATTGACTTTCCTTTCCACTTCACAGCTCCCAATACTACTTCTTTGCCCTACCCGGGGGCAACCCCCCGACAGCGGACACCACTGTTTTGGTTGGTGCTCTTTTGATCTTGTGCGATCGTGTAAAATGTATTCGCATTTATCTCATACCCTTGAAAGTCCAAATAGTCGAAGATGGTCCCCTAGACAACAAGTACAGCTCATCTGAGACAGTGTTGTCATTGTTGAGATGTGTTTGCAACCAACCGTCAAAATTCTCCATGTGTTCCTTTGTAATGAAGGAGTCATCCATCCCCGGGTTCTTGGAGCGTACAATATTCTTGTGCTTCTGGATATACGGAGCCACCAAACTGGAATTATGTAGAACTGTGTAGTGTGCTTGTGTGAAAGACCAATCGGCATTTCCTTCCTAGAGTGCCTTTTCCACTCAGTCTCCCCTCATGTCGCGATTCAGGAAGACCAATCGGCTTAATGCCAGGAATAAAGTCAACACAAAACTCAATGACCTCCTCTGTTCCATAGCCTTTGGAGATGCTTCCTTCTGGCCTAGCACGGTTATGAACATACTTCTTCAAGACTCCCATGAACCTCTCAAAGGGGAACATATTGTGTAGAAATACAGGACCCAGAATGGTAATCTCGTCGACCAGGTGTACTAGGAGATGTGTCATAATATTGAAGAAGGATGGTGGGAACACCAACTCAAAACTAACGAGACATTGAACCACATCCTTCTGTAGCCTTGGTAGAATGGCTAGATCGATTACCTTCTGCGAAATTGCATTGAGGAACGCACATAGCTTAACAATGGGTAGTCGAACATTTTCCGGTAGAAGCCCCCGCAATGCAACCGGAAGCAATTGAGTCATAAGCACGTGGCAGTCATGAGACTTTAGGTTCTGGAACTTTTTCTCTGCCATATTTATTATTCCCTTTATATTCGACGAGAAGCCAGACGGGACCTTCATACTGCTCAGGACTTCGAAAAATATCTCCTTCTCTTCTTTGGTAAGAGCGTAGCTAGCAGGACTTAGACGTCCTTTATCCGTCTTCATTGGATGCAGGTTGTCTGGGTCTTTCATACGTTGCTGGTCTTGCCGTGCTTCCGGCGTATCTTTTGTCTTCCCATACACGCCCAAGAAGCCTAGCAGGTTCACGCAAACATTCTTCGTCACGTGCATCACGTCGATTGCAGAGCGGACCTGTAGGAGTTTCCAGTAGGGTAGCTCCCAAAATATAGACTTCTTCTTCCACATGGGTACGTGTCCGTCAACGTCATTCGGAACAGACTGTCCGCCAGGACCCTTTCCAAAGATTACTTCTAAATCCTTGACCATATCATATATAACATCACCAGTAGGGAGGGGTGGCTTCGTCCGGTGATCTGCCTCACCTTTGAAATGCTTGCCTCTCTTTCTTACAGGATGCTGCCTTAGAAGAAATCGACGATGCCCCGGGTACACATTCTTGTTACCTAAATATATACTTTCAGTCTTATCTAAACAGTGCGTGCATGCATTGTATCCCTTGTTTGACTGTCCTGAAATGTTACTAAGAGCAGGCCAATCATTGATGGTTACAAATAACAACGCTCGTAGGTCAAATGGCTCCTGTTTGTACTCATCCCACACACGTACCCCTTCATCACGCCACAACTGTAAAAGTTCTTCAACTAATGGCCTCAGGTACACATCAATGTCGTTGCCGGGTTGCTTCGGGCCTTGGATGAGCACTGGCATCATAATGAACTTCCGCTTCATGCACAACCAAGGAGGAAGGTTATAGATACATAGAGTCACAGGCCAGGTGCTATGACTGCTGCTCTGCTCCCCAAAAGGATTAAAGCCATCCGTACTTAGACCAAACCTTAAGTTCCTTGCGTCACGTGCAAATTCCTTAAACTCTCTATCGATTTTTCTCCACTGCGACCCATCAGCCGGGTGTCTCGACATCTCGTCGTTCTTGCGGTCTTCTTTGTGCCATCGCAACAACTTGGCATGCTCTTTGTTTCTGAACAAACGTTTCAACCGTGGTATTATAGGAGTGTACCACATCACCTTGGCAGGAACCCTCTTCCTGGGGGCTGGCCCTCAACATCACCAGGGTCATCTCGTCTGATCTTATATCGCAATGCACCGCATACCGGGCATTCATTCATATTCTCGTACTGCTCACCGCGGTAGAGGATGCAGTCATTAATGCATGCATGTATCTTCTGCACATCTAATCCTAGAGGGCAGATAACCTTCTTTGCTTCGTACGTACTGTCAGGCAATTCGTTATCCTTTGGAAGCTTTTGCTTCATTATTTTCAGTAAATTCCCAAATCCCTTGTCAGATAAACCATTCTCTGCCTTCCATTGCAGTAATTCCAGTGTGGTACCGAGCTTTGTGTTGCCATCTTCGCAAGTTGGGTACAACTTTTTTTTGTGATCCTCTAACATGTGCTCCAACTTCAACTTCTCGAGTGCACTTTCTGCTTCGGTCTGTGCATCAACGATGACCCGCCGTAAATCATCATCTATGATGGGCTCATCTGGTACCTCTTCATCTTCAGCTTCCCCCTTGCATTACCACCGTATTCAGGGCACATGTAGTTGTCATCGTTCTGTTCTTCTTCGTTGTCTTCCATCATAACCCCTCTTTCTCCGTGCTTGGTCCAACAATTATAGCCGGACATGAAACCAAACTGAATCAGGTGGATGTGAAGGGTTTTTGAGCAAGAGTAATCCTTCTCATTCCGACAGTTACGACATGGACAACATATAAAACCATTCCGCGTGTTTGCCTCAGCCACGTTGAAAAAAGAACGCAGGCCTTGCATGTACTCGTTAGAGCGTCGGTCAGCGTACATCCATGGATGGCTCATCTGCATTATATAAGTATGTCAAACGCAATCACGATGCTAAAACCCATTACGGTAAACGAACATAATAGATAACTGACCATATTCATTAATACAAGTTCATCACATTAAAACCAAATTAGAGTAGTGACCAAATGTAATACATAGTTCTCAGAAAACATACATTTAAACCAACATACAACTATCCAAAGAATTTAAATCCAACAACAAATGCGATCAAAATCGCAACTAAGGTAATTATTGAACCAACAGCATAATGATACCAAGCCTCTTGACTAATGGCATAATTTCTAATATTTTTAATCTTCAAGCGCATTGCATCCATCTTGATCTCGTGAGCATCGACGACGTCGGCAAGCTTGAACTCGTGTTCAGCGACGATGTCGGCAAGCTTGAACTCCAATTTCATCTTCTCTTCTAGGCATTGGAGACGAAGATCTTCACTTCTTTTCAATTTTGCTTTCAAATCATTGTTTTCTTTTATAAAAAACTCGACAATAGGGTCGGTTGGAATTTCCGGTTCAACTACCTCCTAGATAAAAATATATCTATGTCAAGTTGGTCGGCATGATTGTCATAAAAACGAAACGAAACAAATATATAGTTATAACAAACAATCATACCACATCCGAATAATAGAGCGGACGAGAGCCGGTGTGGTCAGGTGTCAAAACCATGGCACTATATATATAACAAACAATTATACAACTAATAAAATTATACAAATAATAATTATGCATCTAAATCATACAACTAAGATTTTTTGAAATAAAAGTTTTAAAAAAGAGGCTTATCGAGGTGGTGTCGGTGACGGGACAACGCGGGCGATCAACGGCGGTGAGCACGGCACTAGAAAACACAAATCATAATTTAATTTTAGCTCAAATTGCATATAAAACAAATGAACTCCCTAACTTAGGCATTTCATCAAACACCTAGCTAGCACCTCAAAAATGAAATGAGCTAAACTAGTATGGAAATGAGCTAAAATGAGGAACGTCGGATGAAAGGATCAAGTTGCTAACCCTTGAAAAGATGGGTGCCGTTAATCTTGACAAATCATGGAGGAAAATGAAGATGAACTCGAGCTCGGGAGAGTAAAACAATGGAGAAAATGGTGATGAACTCGAGCTGCAAAATGGAGATGCTCTCGGAGGATGGAAGATGATATAGGGAACATTAGTACCGGGTCGTAGCACGACCCGGTACTAAAGCGCCACCTTCTAGTACCGGGCCGTTATACGAGCCGGTGCTAGAGGTGCTCGCGCGGGTCCCGCGCTGCTGCTGCCCTGCCACGGACTCTAGTACCGGCTCGTATCACGGCCCGGTACTAGAGGTCCCCTCTGACCCTGTACAAAACCTGCGCGGCCTCGTAGATTTTGAACCGGTACTAGAGCACACTCTAGTACCGGTTCGTAAGCCACCCGGGACTAGAGCCAAAATTGGCTCTGGACGAAAGGCTATGTTTCCACTAGTGGCTGCCTTGTCACATGGAGGAAGATGACGCCGGGCTGTACGCCGGCAGTCGTGGCGTCGTCTTGGCGTTGGAGATGGCGCCGTGCTGCTCGCCGGCAGCCCAGCCGACGCACTCGTGGAGATGAAGATGTCGCCGGGCCATGTGTCGGCCGTCGGGACGTCGTCTTCGTACGTGGTGGTGATGGAGAAGACGCCGGGCCGTGCACCGGTCGCCGAGACATCGCCTCCGTGGCGGTGATGAAGACAACGCAAGGGCTACACACCGGCAACATCTCAACGTCGGCAGGCTGCACGCGAGCAGCTCATCTGCCTCGTCGTCTTGATCATTGGCAGTGGAGGCGGCTCCGGACTATGCCATCAGCAACTCAACGTCGACAGACTGCATGCCAGGAGCGCTTCATTCCATTGCCTTTGTCTCCCGCCCTGCTAGCTAAGAGAGAGGAAGAGAAAGATCGTAGCAGGAGTAACGGATCATTAAACATGCATGAGTCGCCGCCATGGGCGCGTGTGATGTAGCATGTTGGCACAGATGGAAGGCGACACGATCGATCTGCTCGCGGATGCATGTGCTGGTTCGGATGAAGAAAGGATCGCCGGCCGCTCTCCGGCGCACGCCCGTCATCGCCTTGCATGGCATGTCCAGGGCGCCGCGGCCGCCGGCTCAAGGGCGTGTCCTCAATGGCCACCGCCGGGTGCGAGCATCCACAGCCCTGGCGGGCATGTCATGTGCTGCTCCTTCAATGATCGATCTGTGTGTTCAGAATTCGCCCCTGATGATGAAGATAACGCCGGGTCGTGTGCCGTCCGTCATGACGTCGTCTTCGTGGTGTTGGAGATGGCGCCGTGCTGCTTGCCGGCCGCCTCGCCGACGTCGTCTTCGTGTCGTTGGAGATGGCGCCTTGCTATTTGCCGGCAGCCTCGCCGACGTCGTCTTCGTGGTGTTGGAGATGGCGCCATGCTGTTTGTCGGCGGCCTCGCCGACGTCGTCTTTGTGGTGTTGGAGATGGCGCCATGCTGCTTGGCGACCGCCTCGCCGACGTCGCCGTTAGATGAAGATCACGCCGGGCTGCACGCCGGAATCTCCCGCTGTCGTCGTCGCGGAGATGAAGAAGATACCGGGCTGTACACCAACTGGCCGATGACATCGACGCCGACGGCCGACCCAGACCACGGCGTCTTCGGCATGGTTCGTCCGCCTGCGCCGACAGTTCGCCGGTCATGTCGACGTGCCGCCGGCTCGAAGCGTCGCGGATGGAAGATGCATGTGATGAGAGAGAGAGATTCAACCGTGGTTCTCACCATTGACGATCGCCGACGTCGCCTCCATGGCCTCCTTTCCCGCTGCGTTCTCCTTATGGTGTGTGTATTTGGTGGTGGTGATGAGTATATGGGGTTGAATGAATGGGTTCTGGACTGAAAGTTGCGTGTGTATGAGGCTGCTGAGAGATCGATGGATGGATGTGTGATGTTTGTCTTCCGGTGAGAGAGAGCTCTGCGTCTCCTCTTCCCTCCGGCCCTCTCTGTCTGTCTCCTTCTTTGGCCTCCGGGTGTATGAGGATTATATAGGTAGAGGGTGTGAGAGGATAGGTACGATCGCCGCGCGAGGCTTGGATAAGATCCATGATCTTCGCTTCAGTTGATGACGAGAAAATCTCCAGCGCCGTCCGGCCGGGCGATCTTCCAGCGCAAGGAAAACCCCACGGTTTGCGTCCTTCGCGTGATGGATATGTACTCTCTTCTACGTATACATACGTCTAGGCTTCGGCTGACTCCACGTACAGGCGCTTGTAAAGTACTAGCTAGCTGCCTTGACTTGCCCACGCGTCCATAGCTAGCTCATCATATAGATCAATGATGTATGGTTAATTGATCAAAGAGTAGCTAGTTTCATGCACGTCCTGATCTGAGTACTAGCTCAACTCTTGCATCTTTCACCCATCAACGTGAGGCTCATAAAATGTTGCAAAAATGCGTCGAACATTGACAAGACGTCATGCATTTAAAATGCAATGACTCTCGGTATTAGTCTAAAAGACTTGTCAATTGGAATTGCTTCTGATAACTATTTCCGAAGATTCATAATCTCTTCAAGATTCACCATCCTCCCACTGAATTCTTTAGAGGAATAAAATTGCTTAAGAATCACATTTATCTTAGTGGCAAAACATTGTCACTTATGTGGTGTTTAAAGTGGATTTCCAATTAACTTATTGGAACAACCTACAAAGCAATTTTATTTATCTTCTTCCTTTAGGACTAAGTTCTAGTCTTTCATAAAACTTAGAATTCAAATTCTTTGTGTCTCTTCATGTTTATCTTTCAAAACTATGACACAATTATTAAGATAAACATTCCTAAGTCCTTTTGCCATCTTAGGACTGAACTTACTTTCAGAAATTCTAAGTATCTAAAATTATCACTTCCCTTTATGTCTATCTTTCAAAACAATGACGTGAAATTAAAAGACTATCTTTTGTGCTAAAACTAGACAAGCAATAAATACTCTAAATTGGATTTCTTGGAATATGATTCTGCAAACATCTTAGTAATTATTCAATCAACCTTGATCAAATATATGAACCGAAATAGGATCACATTACTAAAACAATATTTCTAAAATATAATTGTGTAGTTTCAAGATCTCAATAAAATTATTGACTATCTTTCAACTCAACCTTTATTGACGTCACTATGTGCCTGAACACTCAATGAATTTATGACTCCTAAGAATCACGTAGTTCATTAAGCCTTTCACTCGTTTCACATAACAATATCTCAAATTTCCTTCTATCATGCATATGATGCATTTGAAATGATAGTGCCACTCGAAGGTGGTGTCAATATAATCACAACAATATTTCAGAACAAATGATATTTCCATAACTCAAAAGATTTGTAACTTGCTCATCCACGAAGGGATTGATCCAAAATATTCTTCGATAAACGAGACATGAAATCCCACAAATTCACAAGAGTATTTCCATCGCCAAGATTGCGACCTTATTACAATAACTTGGGCCGAAACCCACAAATCTTTCGAACTAAAACTGAAAAGTAAATTTGAAGATGTCTTCATCTTGTGGATGAAATTTTATGCGCCGAGCTTGACACACATCCTCAACCTCTACTCTTCCGCCACCTTACTTCCCGCATCTCCTATATCAAGTGCATAAAATAATTAGCAATTGATACTCCAGAGTTACTAGTAAGATTGACAAATATCATTGCAAGTATAACTCTTATACCTTTCTTGCCTTTAGAAGACTTCTTCTTCTGTAGCAGGAATTTCTTGCAGTTCCTCTTCCAGTGTCCCTTCTTCTTACAAAAGAAACACTCATATTCCTCTTGAGCCGAGTCCACAGCCTTCTGTAATGCCTTAGCATTTTTAGACTTCTTGGTTCTCTTCTTCTTGAACTGTGTGGTTAGGGTAACCATCATAACTTGATTGTTTTCCCTCTTCACACTAGGTTCAGTAGTTTTCAGCATTGCAAGCAGCTCATTCGGTGTCTTCTCCAACCCATTCATGTTGTCATTCATGATGAAACCATTGTAAGACGGTGGGAGGGATGCCAACACCAAATCTATACTTAGCTCGGCTGGAATAGGAAATCCCAGAGCCTCGAGCCTAGTACCATAACCAAACATCTTGATTACATGCTCGCTCACAGAGCCTCCTTCTGCCATGTGACATGACCACAGTGCCTTTGTTATCTCATAACGCTCAGTCTTAGCCTGAGTCTGGTACATGGCCTTGAGTGCGACAATCATGTCGTATGCAGGAGTTTGGTCAAACTTCTTCTGCAACTCAGGTTCCATACATGTCAACATGAGACACTGAACAGAAATCGCTGTATCACTCTTCAAGGTGTACGTATCTGTTTCAGCTTCTGACGCATTGTCAGCTGGCGCCTCGGGAAGAGGGCCATCGAGAATGTACTCGCTCTTCGTGTTCCTAAGAACAATCCTTAGGACGCGAACTCAATCAGCATAGTTGCTCCCATTCGCAGTCAGGGGCTTTTTCTCAATCAGTGGTCCAAGGTTAAACGAGGGTGCTATCTTAGCCATTGATCTACAACAATTAAGTTCACTTAGACATGTTCATAATTATTATCTAGCATTAATATTTAAACTAAATTAAAATGCTCCCACTAAAATTGATATTCATCTTGATCAAATTAATGTATACGAAATCCACGCTCAACATACGATCAATAGATGGATACATGCCATTGAACGTAGTTTACAACGGGTAGGTCAACAGGCCAATCACTTCCTACCATGATTTTCGTTTCATCTTTCGATGTGTGTGCTCCGAGCTCATAACTGGTTATGCTCGAACGTCAAGACAACCAACCACCTTTGCTATAGGTACGGTACTGTACACGCCTCCTGAACCCTTGGCACACATTACTCATGGATACATGGCGTACGGTGACAAGCATCCGGTTTGACGCTGCTACGTGTTGGAAGAGCACGAAATCCATGATATTTTCAATTTTAGCTCAAGTAATTAAACTCTGCAGCTACCGAGGAATCTCCCTAATAATCACACTACTGCGCAATCAAGGGAAGAGAAAGAAAACAGATATAAAACATGCACAAGTAAATAACACTTCGTGATGTAGTATAGTATTCTTCCTCCAGCTTCCGGTGGCGCCTCCACCGGTGTGGCCATGTCGAGGTTCACGACATTTGCATGCCTTCTCCTATCCTCCACTATCACCATAGCTCGACGAACAAGAACGAACGGCACGCCGGCCAACAAAACAAAGGTTAGTCAACAAAATATAATTTCGAGACTATACCACATCACATGTCCTGCAAAACAGAGTTAGACGCCTCTAACGTTTGTTTGCATATTTTAGCGTGGCTGTAGGATCAACGGGATAACCGAAAATTCTACGACCCTCACCAAGCATGTTCATTCATGTTGCTAGATTGACATTGCGGCGTGATGGACAACCCAACATTACGAAAATGTTGCGGCTCCCTGATGATCCCGAAGAGCAAGTCTTGATGCCTGAACAAATAAACGGGATTAGGTTGAGACTCCAAGTGCAGAGTGTATAGTAAGTGGAAGACAGTTTTCCCCACGAGGGGTGACTCGAGGGTTTAATATCGAACTCTCGGGGAATCTGAAGTGGTAGATTTATCTTCTTATCCTTCTTTTGGTTACCTACAAAACAAGGTTAGATGTTTTGGTCCTCAACCTCACCTGTGGTTGTCAAGCACAAGGTGTAAGAATGATATCAGGATAGTTATGCAATGCAAACAAGAAATAAATATGCAATGATGGTGGATGCAATGATAAATGATTTTTTGGGTTTTTGAATGATGTATGCAAGATGAAAAGTATTTTTGTATTTTCGGATTTAATGATGGCTGAAAATAGAAAAGTGGTATATGGTGTTGGAAAGGTGTTTCTTATGATTAAAAATGGACTGGGGCTCATGGTTTCACAAATGCACTCTCACTTTATAAAGTGGTAGACAATGAAACACACACATAGTTAACATATGAGATTGCAACACAGGGTTTGATAACAAGTTACTTAGATATATGGGCATCCCGTCCTAACATAGAAATCTTTTGGTTATTAATCTCTCTTATACTCTACCAAGATGCGAACTAAATCATAACACCTCAGTAATTAAGATAACTCAGAGCATAGCATTAAGTATCATGACATGAAGTGAAAATAAGAACATGCTAGATCTAGTCATGGAGTAGTGGCAATGGTCACGCCCACATCTCCGGTAGCATGGTATTTTAGTTTATCCCTAGTGAGGTAACAAAGTAAGGTAAAGATACCAAAGTGGATCGCAGAACTTTCTCTCACGTTCACTGCACTAGCCACCCCCCGTTACTCCAACTAATGCACACGTTCCCCCACACACGCTCTCATAAACATGCTTGATCAAAACAAGTAGACAAGAACGGGGTACATAATATGCATCTATACTCATAACTGAAACAAACATTGCAATCTCAAACATATATTAACTCATAAAGATCCACCACAAAGGTATTACAACGGTGACCGTAATCATATTCAGCAGCTCATACGGTGCTAATTAGTGAAGCTCAAGAGAGGAGAGATACATAAGTTACTTCCACAAACCCATAGTCCAGAGGTGGACTACTCCCTCTTCATCATGGAGACGGTGGAGAAGTCGATGGAGAAGATGGAGACCACGCCGGCAGCGCCCCGCCGGAGTTTTCCCCCTCCAATCTGCAGCTCCTGATCTCCGTTTCGGTGTTTCTGTGTTTGTGCGGCGCCTCCTTTCGCGAAACGCCAGGGGACCTTTTTTATAGGCGTTTTTAGGTCAAGACGAAGTCGGTGGACGAAAGATCGACGGCCACGGAGCTCCGAGGGGGAAACGAGCTGGGCCCACGCGGCCAGGCATTTTAGGCCGCGTGGGACCCTCCCATTTCCAGCCTGTTGGGCTTCTGGTCTTCAATTTAAGCCCATTGCGTTTGTCTCGAAAATTCTGAACCGTGCTCTTTGGCCTTGCCCTTTTTGGAGTCCCGAAGCTCCCGGAAAGTCTGAAACACTAAAAAAGACGTTTTCTGGAAAAACAGGGTTAATTCCAAATAAATGGGAAATAAATGAATATTCCCAAAAATCATTATAAAACATTGATATAACCCTTATATGATGCAAATATGATTGGAATATGAGCAATTAAAGTGCAAAGTTCATGTATGCATTTTACATGCATCAACATCCCCAAGCTTAATCCATGCTCGTCCTCGAGTATGAAGATGATAAAACTAACATGGACTTTGCAATTTAATACTTAACAATGGATATCAAAGATGATTACAATTGCTACATATAGTCAAATGATTCATTCTTCAAAGGAGTAGCAATATGCAAATAGTTTATGAAGTGATATCAAGTATTCAAGACAAGGATGTTCATTGATAGTTCACAAAGTGTAACATGGTAGCAAGTAATATGGACATTCTTACTTTTGCATACATGTGGTCCATAGAGTGATGATGAAAATCTGAATATGTTTGGTGGACACTTTGGAAAGATGTATAAGTGAGTAGAGGTAAAGCATGCATAAGTTTCATCTAACCTCCAAACTCTTCTACTTAAGTTAATGATTGCAATGTGGTAATACTTGGTGTCAAGCTCTCATTCCCCTATCATAGCATCTTGAATGATTATAGTTTAATGTGAGAGCAAATATGAGTAGTGTGCTTGACAAAGTAAAGGTTATGTGTCTAATGCCCCTTGAATACAAGTACCTACACCATGATTACTCAACTTAGGAAACAAAGCAAGTTCAAGTTCTATCATTGTAAGTAATAATAGTATCATCAAGAGCGTCAACTGGGGTACCTCTTGTCCCAGGATATGGAACAAGCCCATATCAAAATGACAAGACAAACAAACAAGATGAACAACCTCAACACCCTTTTTATTTACCATTGGAATAGCTTTTTATTATAAGGTGCATCATAGACGGTTCACCATAGCATGTAAGTAAATTTCCACCATGAATGATGCATGGCTTAGATTAGCGGCCCAGGCGTCTCTCTAACCATTTATACAAACTCATTTAAACTACTTCATTTCCACCTCATTTCACCATGATAGGCATCCATAAACAAAAGTACATGATATCAACTAAATGAGATGAAGGAGCATGTTGAAAGCTTTGCATGTGACAGCACATATGGGCTAACTCCAACCTCGAACATTTATCAAGCCACTAGCATCATAATCTTAATCACAATGGGTCATGTTTTATTTATTGCAATGATAGTAAAATGTGCATCAAGTTCGTGAGAGCTATATAACCAACTTTTCCCATGGCAATCAATAACATAATCATTTTCATTCAGAGGTATAGATAACACAAATATCATGATGAACATACTCGGAATAGCATATAGCTAGTAGGTAGATATGGTGGACTCACTGGAATAACTTTGGTTGAAGGTGTTGGAAACAAGTTTTTGCTTGTTGGAGTTTTTGGGCTAGCAAAAGGGAGAAAGTTGACCATCTAGATGCATGCATGAGTGTCCATAGAACTAACTAATCCATGTTAAACCAAGTAAATAACAATCAGCACCAAAACATGAATAAGTGATAGCTCTTCAAAAAGGATTTGCAAACTATTACTCATAAACAAGCTCATGAATCATGCAACTATATGTATCATTAAAAATCAACTCAAACATCCCTTTTCCCAATCTTATAAAAGCATCCAACATATTTCAACCCATATTTCCAGTAGCTCTCTCACATATAAATGATAGTGTGGTGGTCTCTCAAGACTCAAACAAAAACAAAAACGACGCTCCAAGTTTATGCGATAAAGTGTTTCGATCGAAAAACAGAAGTTGGACGTGTGCAAACCGAGAGTGTGTAGGTCCAGCGGGGTTGTCTTCACATCCCCAAGCTTATGGTCTTCACCATCCTTGGATAGCTCTTGGTGCATCTCCTCCAATCCCTGTGAAAAAACTTCAAAACACCGTTTCTCCCATTCTTTTCTGTGGGGTGCATTAATAGTGATAAACAAATAGGTTCCTTGCTGCATATAATCCTTGAACAAAAATTCATATGAATGTCCAGAAAGTGTATAATGTTGTATGCCTACTCATAAACTCAATTGGATCAAAAAGATTCAACTTAAAAGCTCAAAGCATGCATCAAACAAAATGGGACAGAATCTGTCCAGAAAAACAGCAGCAGCAAAACGTATTTTTCTACCCTACCAAACTTTCTCGAAAAATTCCGAAAAAATTGCATACAGAGGATGAAAAGTTGCAACTACAGTTCAAATATGAGCTCATTCGGAGTTACATAATAAGAATCAAAAATCATACCGTGCACTGATTCGTGCAGGAATAAAATCTCCGAACGCTATAAGCAACTTTTCAAGACCAAAATGGGTAAAACTTGGCACTTTATTAAAAACTCCAGAAACTAAACTAGACACAAAGTCTCTTGTTACAGCAAGAGGACACAAAGAAAAATCACACACAAAAATAACCGGGTTGCCTCCCGCAAAGCGCTTTCTTTATAGCCATATAGCTAGGCTTCTTACTTGTTGTTCAGCGAAGATGAAGCTCATGAGGAGCTTGAATGTTGTTCCCCTCTTCCTTGGGAAGTGTTCCATGCATTATACCAGGGTCCCATGGTGTTCTCAAACCAATCAAAATAATAGTCAAGTTGAAACCTGGTTGAGAGAAAAACAAACACAAAAGTAATAACAACGAAGTCTAACTTTCTTTCTATGCATTGGCATTTTGTATATGAATGAATCACAATGAATAGAAGTTTTCCAATGCATAGTTACTTGCAGCCCATAATTATTAGTAGCATAAAGAGGGTTCTCACCTCCTCTTTCATAATAGTTGCAAGTAGTAGAAGTGTATTCAACCATATAACCAATAGAATCTTCCAACTTAGATAATTTAGGAAATAAAGAGGATCATTAAATTTATTTTGGAATTCATTAGCATGCTTCCCCTTTCAAAATATTAATAAGATCAATATCAAGTTTAATATCATGGTTGCAACAAAGATTTGGAACTAGAGATAATTGCAAACCACATAAGTATTTCTCAACATAAGCAAACTTCTCCTCTATGGTGTTATTAGGAGAATTCAGGAACAATGTAGGACTTCATGAGTGAGAGTATTGTCACAAACAGCAAGTATATCATTTTTATCCTCACATAAGTAGTAACAACTTCCAAACGTGTAGGATTATCAACAAGCATAGGATCATCATCTAAAGCATTATCATATAGCTCATTTAAGCAACACTCCTCATTATCATCAATAAGTTTACTAACAAAAGGTTTTTGAGTTTGAGTGTTACTATCATATGTCGATGGTGAAGTTGGGGGATCCAACTCTTCATTCTCCAGTTGTTCATCTTTTTCAGCATCTTCTTGAGATTGCATGGGCATCCCCAAGCTTAGGTTTTTATCCTCTTCTTCACATTCTTCCTCTTCCAAGCTTATGTGTTCATCATCTTCTTCCTGCAAAATATTAGTACTTTCTTTGGGAGTAAAATATTTAAGAAAAACCTCCCTCAAAATACTCCAATCAGTTTTCACTTCTTCATCCAAAGACATGTACCAATCACGAGCATTACCAGATAAAGACAAATATAATAGCTTCCTTTTATTTGATCATCAGAAATACCAGGAAGCCTAAATAAACCACATATTTCATCAATTGCTTCTATGTGTTCACATGCAGACTTAATTCCATCCCCTGTGAATGGATTTTTCATAACTCTTTTAACATGACCAGTGGGAATTTTAAATCCCACTTTAGGTACCTCAGACACAGTAGTTTCAACCACCTTTGCAGTAGTGGCATAAGCACTTTCATATAGAGCAAGATGCAGCGAGGCACGATTCATAAATGCCATAGTAACAATGAGATAAAACAGCTTTCAAGTTTCCTTACCAAACTTCTTACCAATAGCGCTACGCTCCCCGGCAACGGCGCCAGAAAACGTCTTGATGATCCCGAAGAGCAAGTCTTGATGCCTGCACAAATAAACGGGATTAGGTTGAGACTCCAAGTGCAGAGTGTATAGTAAGTGGAAGACAGTTTTCCCCACGAGGGGTGACTCGAGGGTTTAATATCGAACTCTCGGGGAATCTAAAGTGGTAGATTTATCTTCTTATCCTTCTTTTGGTTACCTACAAAACAAGGTTAGATGTTTTGGTCCTCAACCTCACCTGTGGTTGTCAAGCATAAGGTGTAAGAATGATATCAGGATAGTTATGCAATGCAAACAAGAAATAAATATGCAATGATGGTGGATGCAATGATAAATGATATTTTTGGGTTTTTGAATGATGTATGCAAGATGAAAAATATTTTTGTATTTTCGGATTTAATGATGGCTGAAAATAGAAAAGTGGTATATGGTGTTGGAAAGGTGTTTCTTATGATTAAAAATGGACTGGGGCTCATGGTTTCACAAATGCACTCTCTCTTTATAAAGTGGTAGACAATTGAACACACACATAGTTAACATATGAGATTGCAACACAGGGTTTGATAACAAGTTACTTAGATATATGAGCATCACGTCCTAACATAGAAATCTTTTGGTTATTAATCTCTCTTATACTCCACCAAGATGCGAACTAAATCATAACACCTCAATAATTAAGATAACTCAGAGCATAGCATTAAGTATCATGACATGAAGTGAAAATAAGAACATGCTAGATCTAGTCATGGAGTAGTGGCAATGGTCACGCCCACATCTCCGGTAGCATGGTATTTTAGTTTATCCCTAGTGAGGTAACAAAGTAAGGTAAAGATACCAAAGTGGATCGCAGAACTTTCTCTCACGTTCACTGCACTAGCCACCCCCCATTACTCCAACTAATGCACACGTTCCCCCACACACGCTCTCATAAACATGCTTGATCAAAACAAGTAGACAAGAACGGGGTACATAATATGCATCTATACTCATAACTGAAACAAACATTGCAATCTCAAACATATATTAACTCATAAAGATCCACCACAAAGGTATTACAACGGTGACCGTAATCATGTTCAGCAGCTCATACGGTGCTAATTAGTGAAGCTCAAGAGAGGAGAGATACATAAGTTACTTCCACAAACCCATAGTCCAAAGGTGGACTACTCCCTCTTCATCATGGAGACGGTGGAGAAGTCGATGGAGAAGATGGAGACCACGCCGGCAGCGCCCCGCCGGAGTTTTCCCCCTCCAATCTGCAGCTCCTGATCTCCGTTTCGGTGTTTCTGTGTTTGTGCGGCACCTCCTTTCGCGAAACGCCAGGGGACCTTTTTTATAGGCGTTTTTAGGTCAAGACGAAGTCGGTGGACGAAAGATCGACGGCCACGGAGCTCCGAGGGGGAAACGAGCTGGGCCCACGCGGCCAGGCATTTTAGGCCGCGTGGGACCCTCCCATTTCCAGCCTGTTGGGCTTCTGGTCTTCAATTTAAGCCCATTGCGTTCGTCTCGAAAATTCTGAACCGTGCTCTTTGGCCTTGCCCTTTTTGGAGTCTCGAAGCTCCCGGAAAGTCTGAAACACTAAAAAAGACGTTTTCTGGAAAAACAGGGTTAATTCCAAATAAATGAGAAATGAATGAATATTCTCAAAAATCATTATAAAACATTGATATAACCCTTATATGATGCAAATATGATTGGAATATGAGCAATTAAAGTGCAAAGTTCATGTATGAATTTTACATGCATCACTCCCCATCTAAACGATCAAATGTGCGTGTGACCCCCGTGTGGACCTAGTCCACATGCCCTTTCCGCTATCAAGTCAACGAGGCCAACTATAATAAGATTCGAAGCTACTGAAGCACTTCGTTGGCGCCGACGGGCATACTAGGAGCAGCCGGAAGGTCCGCGGATTGCCAGAAGTCCGAGATCTTACTATGCCGCTGGAAACAAGACGAGATCGCATATTGGGAAGCAAACATAAATAAACTGAATGTTAGAAGAAATAGACTTCAATAACATACCCGCATAAACTTATGCGGTGCCCGCACACCATGTGCTCTAGATCAAATCATGTATCTACGCATAGATCGCTCTGATACCACTATTGGGTTGTGTGTACAGTAAATTAAAATTTCAACAACTCCCAAGATCTACTATGAAGATATATGTGAATACGAAGATCCAAAGAACTAGATAGAATATGTTACCAACACTGAAGTTGCAGAAGTAGTGTCGATGACGTAGTTGACATAGCTCGTCGCCGTCTCTCTCAACCAAGCCTGGTAGAGAGATTCCGGCATCTCCTCCTCCTCGCCTTGTCACCTTGATCCAACAGCGTGAGGGTCAACCATCAAGATCGACGGATCACCCCTCCGAGAGCTTGCACGCGTACGCCGGGAAAGGTTCAGCAGGGCTTCGCCGTCCAAGCTTGAAGCACTACTGGTGTATATGAAGGTGGAGATCTCAACACATGAGAAGGAGAGAGAGAAAGATTAGATCTAGTCTAATCGGATAGGTTGCCTCTAATTTGAGGTTCCTTTAATCCAACTAGAAGGGATCTAAACTTGAGAGAACTTGCCTCAACTTGTGTGTCCTCCAAATAGGAGGGGGTGGGGTTTATATAGATGGCCCAAGGGGTGGAGGGACTTGGGCAAGGGGAAGGCTTTCCCCTAGTCCAACTCGGTTTGGACAAGGGGAAAGCTCCCCTTGCCCAATTCGGCTTGGGAGGAGGAGTTGGAGTTGGACTCCAACTCCCCTCCCCTCCACCGCCTCAACCGCCGCCACTGGGTGGGGCCCGCCCTAGGCCGAACCGACCTAGGCGGGTGGGGCCCACCCGTGCCGCACCGACCTGGGGGTGGGCCCCGTCCTAGGCCGGCCCGCCCCTGGCCACCGCCACCGCCGCCTCCCCCCATGGGCCGCAAGGCCCACTAGGGTTTCGGCTGGGGGGAGCTTCCCCCCTTTCGGCGCCTTGGCCCACCACCACCACTTGGTGGTGCGTCTACCTTGGTGGGCCCTAAGGTCCATCTTGGTAGCCCCATGGTGGGATCCAATAATATTTTCCATAATTATTTATTAATTAAATAAATCAATATTTAATTAAATAATATTTTGTCTAATTAATTCTTATTTGAATATTTCCTTTTACTAAAACACTTTTATATGATCCGGGACACCTAGTGTCCGCCGACAAAATACTCCGGATAAATATTTCCTTCTTATATAAACCCTCGGAATAAAATCCGACCGTGATAGCAACTTCTATCATAATACAATCTCTCCGATAAAACCATATCTATCACGCAGACACTATGTCGGTGATACTCTCTCCATGTTCCAGACCAACCAATATACACAACTAACCAATCCTAGTTTAAGCGTGTCCACCCTACAGGTTCGATAACGTGTAGCTATAATTGGATATCCATCCAATGACCGGCCAGGGTCAGATCCGAGGACGACCTGAATAACTGCTACCGTTATGCGAAGACACTCTATTAAACCTGCTAGCTATTTAATATATCATTCCCATTACTCGCGATACCAAAACTTCGCCCGAGATATAGATCCGTGGATGTTACCATGAATCAATCATTGATTCACTACATCTTTGTCTATCTCGTTAACCGACAAGTTCCCTTTACTCGTTTCCGTATCATGATATCCCACACGGTGTAGCTTCACCATGCATTGTCTGCAGAACATATTGGATACCTTTATAATACCGAGAGGGCCCAGGGCGTATCTCTCTAATCACCAAGGAGTAATTTCCCATCTCAGAACATTAGGATATACACACACCTTGGAGTCACCCAGTTACGGCCATAGTGTTGACAGCAGCAAAGTAACTCTTCAAGTATGCATAACCCTAATAACCTCATGGTTACAGGACATGTTATATAATAACCTTACTGTGATAAAGCTAAGGACAAAAAACAATTTAACGAAATCTCTTAGCATACCAAAATTTGGGTTTACCCGGCCATATTATTATCCAATAATATGCCACTCATTGATGCTGACATAAACAATGTCCATGACTAGGAAAGCAGTGTCATCTAGCAATCAACAACTTAGTCCGTAAAAGAACTAGGGTATATTTTACATGTTCATATTCCCTACACGTACGAGTGAGCTTTCCCTGAATCACGTATTCAGAAACCACCGTAGTTATAGCATAGAGAATACAAATCATAATTAATGAATCAGATGTATAAATACATTGCCTTTTGGGCATACATCCAACATTTTCTTCGGTTGGTAGATGCGCGCCCAGTTCTCTTCCTGAAAGATCACCTATGTTTGACTAGAGAGGGGTGAATGTAGTTTCTTATAAAAATTGTTTTCCACCTGTGTTGCCTTAAACACCATGAGCATGGGAAACTACAAAGATTAAAATTGCAGAAAAATTATACCGCCTAATAGTAAGGAAGTTAGAGAAAGGGATTGCAACACAGAAATGATATCGCGAGGTTTGGTGTTGCCTCATGTCCTTGTTGGATAAGGATATGACCCAATGTCCAAAGTACACACGGTTCTTAGTCACCAAGACCAACTTATTTCCTCTTGAGCTAGGACACAAAGTTCTTGGCCAACCCCTAAGAGGTTGATCTTCACACGCAGTAGACGATTTCTGACCTTCAGTGACTTTTGGCACATTCATAACACGTCACAAAGGTTGTCAAGTGACTCTCTAGCCATCTAGGAGGCAAGTCGGCCCCTCTCTCCCGTCCCCACCGCCTTCATTGAGAGTCACCAAGGAGAGCCCGACTCACTCCTCCTCTATCTATGGCGGTGGTACCAGACCGTGTTATGAAGGAAGTGCGGCATAGGAGTTCTCTTTAGATAATAGGAGTAGACTGAGTCTAGGTTTTGCCGGTACGGAATGGTTTTGCACTTTGCCGATTCCATAGGTTCCTGACGCCCATGAGATGTAGATAGGGTGTGGTATCGGTACTACGCAATCCTCCTAAGGTGGGAGGCAGAAGCAGCGGTCGGGCCCTGCATCGATTCCGTGGTGAATAAGTTGGTGGTTCGACTTCCTGTACTAAAGGTTGTTTCTTCCTTCTTGTAGCTCTCTTTAATTATCCATGGTTGTGGAAGGGGATATGAGGAGGGAGATCAGCTAAATCCATACAATCTTGCATCGATGTGATCGAGCAGATAACCACATGCGGCGGCTGATGGGAAGCTACGATGACCATGGTTTTGGCTGTCTACCTACAAAGTGCCACCATGGGATTCTATGTACACATGGCGGCCGTGTCAAGATCCCGCATTTCCATGTGTGGGATTCTTCTCGCAGGCTTCCTCACTTGTCTCCAGCGAATTTGTACATCCTGCGCTATGATGATAACCAACCTGACCCAAGTGTTTTGTCTACACCGGCGGGCCAAACCCAATGATACAACGAGTGTGATCTTTCTTGGGTGATCGATGCCACAAATACGTGTGAAAGTGCATGTGTTGCCCAATGCGTGGTTTTGGTAATTAATGACAATCCTTATGGACTAATGTTTGCATTGAGATATTCTTGTAGATCTTGTCCATAGGAAAAGATTGGAGTTAATGTGTTGGACTCTAGAAGATTACATGATGATCAATGCTCTATTCAAGGGTTTATATGAAGAATGGTCATGTGTAGAGTTAGGCATAATTGCAAGTTCAAGAGAAGCATCTTGAAGAAATCCTATGCTTGAAGCTTGCCACCCATTTGGAGATATTGGTCAAGAGAATATGCGCCTATGAGAGGCTCTCCCACTTTGGAGTATATGAGGGAGCAACATGTGAATCTTCATCAAGCGAAGCGCAAACAAGAAAGGTGGTCCACTTGAAGAGACCAAGATCGTCATCATCTAGCTCAAGTGGAATGCGCAAGGCAATGGTATGATCTTGATAGGATTTCTATTTTACCGGTCTCATGGTGTTAGTGGGAGACCGGATTATAGGATAGGCGACGTACTATCAAGAGGGGCTCTCAGGTGAGTAACTTGATCGCATCTTTGTGGAGAGCTCAAACCTTTGCATACTTGGCATATCATCTTTCGTGGTTCTTATTTGGTTCTTCTCCTTGTTGGGTTTTGGTGCTTGTCGTGATCTTCATGACAAGCCCAAGTTCTTCGAAAACGGTTTTTGGATGGAAAACTTGTTGTGTTTTCGTGTTGGAAATATTATCGGTTTATCCTTGAGGAAAGCTCTTGTTGCTATCTTTCCAACAAATTTGGTTTCATCCCATTTGGAGTTTTCTTGCAAAAGTTAGAGGTCAATGAAGATCTGTTTCTGTTTGTGGTTGGCCGGCCTGGCCGGCCCTAGGCCGGGCCCAAGTCCGGGCCCCTCGGGTGGTTGGCCGGCCTCCTGCCTTTCTTAGGCCGGCCTGGCCGGGCTGGCATCCTCCTCGAGGCCGGGGGGCTCGGGTACCCAGCCGGCCTCCACTCCACCGTGCCGGCCTAGGCCGGGTCCAAGGCTGGGCGCCTCGGGTGGGTGGCCGGCCTCCAGCCACTCTAGGCCAGCCTAGGCCGGGCCCACGGCCGGCCTCTCTGCAAGTCAACGCGCATCTGGGAAGAGGCCGGCCTCCAGGCTGGCCAGGCTGGGCCCAAGTCCGGCCTCCCGTACCTCTTCAAACGGGCAGATTTACAAGGGACCTATTTAAGGGGCTTTCTTCCCCAATGGTTCCCTAACAAGCTGAGCACGTTTTTCCCCTCTCTCTCCTCCATTGTTGACCTTGGAAAAGCTTGCCTTTCTCTCAATTACTCCCATGATTCTTGCATATCTTTGAGGGAAAGAGAGAGAAGATCAAGATGTACATTTCCACCAATCCATCTCTCCTCTAAGTGAGGGGAAGTCTCTTGATCTAGATATTGGAGTTCCATTTGTTGAGTTCTTATTTGTTCTTCCTCTCTTCTCCCCCCATAAGCATTAGTTGCTTTTGGTGGGATTTGAGAGTGAAGGATTTGAGCACTTGTGCTCGTGCCATTGCTTTGTGCATCGGTTTGTGCTCTTCACGAGGTTTCGTGGAAGTTGAAAGTTTGTGAGCTTGTTACTCTTGGGTCATTGGACCCTAGACGCCTTTGTGGTGGTTGAGACCTTTTGTGGTCACTTGTAGCCATCCGGGAGCCCCCAATCCAGTTGTGGGTTGTGCCCCGGGTTGTTGTTGTAAAGGCTCCGGATTCCGCCTCGAAGGATTCCGATAGTGGAAGGTGAACCAAACCTTTTGTGGTGCGGTTCATCAGAGAAGAAGGTGAATCCTTTGTGGCGTTGAGACCGACCTGTTGTGGTGGCTCACACCTCTCCAACGAGACGTACTCCCCTAAAAAGGAGGAACTCGGGAATACATCATCGTCTCCGCGTGCCTCGGTTATTTCTATACCCAAGCTCTTTACTTATGCACTTTACTTTGTGATAGCCTTCGTGCTTGAAGTATTCTATATTGCTATCACTTTGTTACTTGTCTTGCTTAGCATAAGTTGTTGGTGCACATCGGTGAACCTAGTATATTTAGGTTGTTGGCTTGTTAATTTAAACACATAGTTTTATTCCGCAATTATCAAGCCTAAACCGGAAAAGTTTTAATCGCATATTCACCCCCCTCCCCCTCTAGGCGACACCTTGTCCTTTCAACGTGTCGACGTCACATGGCTCCACTCCTCTCTTCCTCCCCCCCCCCCCCTTATCTTTCCCTTTCCTTTTTTATTCCTCTCTTATGTCCTCGCTCGAGCCCGGGTCTACTCCTTTCAGCCTCCTCTCCTACCTCCTTGCTAGAGATCGACATGTACGCGATGACATGGTCCACCACTTCCTCTCCTTCCTCCTTGTTGGAAACGGAACCAACGACAAGGTGGCCAGGGGCGACGGAGAAGGCTCCGACGAGTCATGACGGAGCCACAGACAGGGCTGACGCGGCTGGTCCCGACACCAGCGTAGGTTTGGAAGAAACTTAGGGGTGGGGTACGGAGCCGCCTGCGCCGGAGAAGGTGGCGAAGTCCATGGCGGTGTTCTTCTTCTCCTACCTCTCTGAAGGTGAACCGATGGTGCTCTCTCATTCCCCACCTCTTCGCCGGCGACTTGTGTAGTCCCCCCCCCCCATCCCACGTCCGTTCCGACGGCAAAAGGCACTTGTGGACCATAAAAAATGACCATAACCACGAGTGCCCGTAAATCTAGCAATGCCCGTAAAGAAGTTCAGTTGGACCAGATTGTTATCCGACTTATTATTCTAGGGTATTTTTCATAAAATATGTGGACTTAAGCAAAAATTCCTTTATTTGCTGTATCTGGATGTAAGAAGCATTTTTTACTATTTGTACTACCTTCGTTCCAATGAATAAAGCGTATACATTTAGTCAAAAGTCTAAATTTACTAAATTTGACCAAGTATATAAAACAAGGACCCGCCTAGGTCTCGGTCCACCGAGAAACAAGAAAGCGCTCGGTCGAGCTTTCTCGTTCGGTTTCTTTCTCCCCTCCGGTGACCCCGCCGCCACCACCGGTCGGACCGCCATCTTCCCGCTCGCGTCCGGCACGCTGCCGCGACGCCTCGCCGCCCCACCCGGCTGCCCCAAGCTCCCCCTCCGCCGGTCCACTGCCACCCCGGCATCCATCTAAATCCCCCCCACCTCCGGTTGCGTCTTCTCCAGCACCGCACCCCCACCTCCCCAAGTTAAGTTTCTTGCTCGCCTATGTCGCGGCGTCAGCGGCTCTGGCTCGCTCCAGTCCTAGTTGTCGTCGCGGTCAGCAACGTCGTTGCCATCACCGCCGAGGAGCTCCGCCTCCTACTCACCTCTCCTCCTCTCAATTAGGTACTGCCGGGATCGACCGAGCGTTAACATAAATCTCGTTTGCCCGAGAGCTAGCAAAAGCGATAGAACAAATCTTAGTATCTATGTCACCAAATAAATATATTATGAAAATATGTTTATGATAGATTTATTGAATTTAGTATCATAAATGTTCGTATTTTCTTATAATATTGGTCAAACTTAGTATAGACATCAACTTTTGACTAAATTTCTAAGTTTTTATTCATTGGAATGGAGAAAAGAGAAAGAGTATGAGTTATTTTGGGATTATTGGGACCTTCCTTTTTTATTCTTTTTTAAAGCCACAAAGCATGAAGTCAAGAGCCACTGCCTCTCTTTATTTCTCTCGCCGCGAGCACCGATGTCTGCGCGATGTCTGTTCCGCTCTTGTCTCAATCTCACTCTCACCATGTCACCCGTACAGTACAAGATCGCGCTCTGCCAGCTGCAGGTCACCCCGGATAAGGACGGCAACATCGCCCGCGCGCGTGCCCGCATAGAGGCCGCCGCGGCCGCCGGCGCCAAGCTCGTCGTCCTGCCGGCAAGTCCCCCTCCTCCTCTTCCTCTGCTACTTCTGAACTTTCGATTGGCCACGGAGCTGAAAAATTGACCAGGAAAGCAAGCTCACCGCTCACGAGGCGCCCTTGTTCGGTGACGCTGTTCTGTTCCAGGAAATATGGAACTGCCCCTGGGCGGTGGAGAGCCTGCCGAACTACGCCGAGGACATCGACGGCGGAGGGTCGCCGTCGGTATCGATGCTGGCGGAGGTTGCAGCCTCAAGAAAGATCACTATTGTTGGTGGATCCATACCGGAGAAATCTTCAGGGCAGCTTTTCAACACCTGCTGCGTGATCGGACCTGACGGAGAGATCAAAGCCAAGCACAGGAAGGTAAGCCTATGGAGCCTGCAGGTTCATGTGAGCTTAATTTGCATCAACATTTTTGACAGGACGACGAGCTTGGCGGCAGGACGAAGAGGGGGCTCCGTGGGATTGACCTGTGAACTGAAAATTTGACAATTTCAGCTGCATTTGTTTGGGATTGACATCCCTGGAGACATCACTTTCAGGGAATCCGATACCTTCACTGCTGGACAAAAACCTACTGTCGTTGACACGGGTGTGTACTTCGAAATTCTTGATCAAATGTTACTCATACACAAGACAACTAGACAAGAGCATCTTACCAAGTGTATAATGTTTACGATGGTCGCTAACGTTCTTACTCAAATTTGTTAGAACGTTTACTGAAGTTATGTGCAGTGTGCATTCCTTTGCTCATTTATCTATTTGCGTCATCCTAACGATCGCTGTACTGTTGTCTTGCAGATGTAGGGCGGATTGGTATTGGGATTTGTCACGATATCCGCTTTCCGGAACTAGCCATGTTGTATCGATCAAGATGTATGCTTCATAATTTTAGTATGAACTGTCCTCTTGGTGCCAGGCAATACAAGAGCCTGTCCAGTAAAAATGCAGTCCCTTTCTCAAACCACGCATACAGGTGTACACTTGATATGCTATCCTTCTGCCTTCAACATGAGCACCGGGCAGCTTCTATGGGACCTTATGCAGAAGTCTAGGTTCCATCATCTTTCTTTTCCAGCTTTTCTCACTTTTTTCTTCACTTCTTTACCATGATGGGTTTGTTCAAATAGTCATGTATTTGTTCAGATAGTTAGCTAATTCCCCCCTTTTTTTCTCCAATGCACTGCCCGCTTCACTTCTTCAGGGCTGTTGACAATCAGGTGATCATCATCCAGCACACAGATTAATTCTTGATTACTGCTAACTGTGAGCTGATGTCATTCCTCACTGTACCGAAATCGATCTTAAACTGTCTTGATTTCAGTTGTTTGTGGCGACTTGTTCACCTGCACGAGATCCCAACTCACACTCGGAATACATGATCTGGGGTCATTCAAGTCTCATCGGACCAGCAAGACATGCATTATTTATGCCGAGTTTTGCTCCCATGTAATAATTCGGATTAATTCCATCAAAGGTTGAAACTTGGAAGCTACTAGTGACATTTACATTTTTGTTACAGTTTGGGGAAGTCCTTGCGGCAGCAGGACACGAGGAAGCAACCGTCGTCGGAGAGATCAACCTCTCTTTGATTAAAGCTGTAAGGTATAAGATTTGTTTTATTTTCCTCTTAGTAGCTTTTTCGCTTGCGCTTGTGTTGGTGTTGCGTTTGTTCTCAGTGTCACAGAAAATCTGTGCAGGGAGAACCTCCCCTTAGAGATGCAGAGCAGAGGGGATCTGTACAGGTTGATAGATGTCTACCAGGAATATCATGCAAGCTAGGCACGTTACCAAATGCATCAAGCTGAAAAGGCCCAAATCGGTATAAGTGACATGCTGGGTTCAGTAACACAAAACATTGTTTACAAAACTTTGCAAATGAAACATAAGGCCGTACAAAGTGTAACATACTAGTTAGTCCCATACAAGTGTGCCATCGAAACCGTACAAAGTGTAACATACTTGTGTTCAAAAAAAAAGTGTAACATACTAGTTGTCCAGTGGTTTCACCAGCCCCGCCCACCTCCCCGAGACCCCCATTCGCCGCCCCTACCATCCTGTGCTGAGTTTCTGGCGCTGCCCCATCCTGAATAGTTACCAGTGCCAGAAACAGCTGAAGCTGCAGCAGCACCACCAGAACCCCTAGCTGAATCTCTGATTGGCACCATCGCAGCAACATTTCTCGCTGACATACCAGCGTCAGGTGGCGGCCTGTCAATATTCTTCTGGAAATATGACACGAGGCGATCGAGATTGTCGAACTCCTTCTTCCGAAACCTGAAGCCCTTCGGGTATAACCCGACATATTCATGATGCGGATTTGTGCCCCTGATGTAGGATAGTATGAAGGTGCCTGGATGTTCATGAGATATGCCAAAAGAATAGGCTATTGTGTAAGGCTTCTCTGCTTTCTCTGCCCTTAACATATTATCAACCTCACTTTTTAGCCCCTTCCTGAATTTTCGGTAAGAGAGCATGCTCTTCAGATGGTCTACCAATGGGTCCACATATCTGTCCATAACCTGCATGTTTTAAAAAGAAAAGATTCATCAATTATCTGAAAAATACAAGAGTAGGAATCTAACAGTTACAGGAGGATTAGCTGTTCTTTTGCACGGAAGCATTTCAGCTGATGGATATGAAATAAAGCAAAATTACTTATGAAAGAAATCTTGTACACCAACCTCATCAAGATCTTCAAAACTTTCACCATCAATGGTCAGTGTTTTCCCAAGGCGAAGCAGACTTGTGATATCTTTACGATCCTTTCCACTTTCAGTTATCTCCTTGTGTACATAGACTCCATCGAAAAATTTCAGAGTAAGAGTTAGGAACGAGGGCCCCCTAGAACTAGGCCGAATGACCTTCTCTCCGGCTTCTTTATCTGACAAGAACTGTTTCAATAAACAGAGATTAATTAGATCAGATACTATCATTGAACGGAAGAGGGAAAGAATGAGGAGTTGAGCATACCTGCTTTGCTTCCTCAGCTGTCAAGTTCTGAAAGTGAGGATGAACAATCATCCGTGGCTTGAAATGTTTCTTCGCAAGTTCCTTCTGTTTCCGAGCCTTAGCTAGCTCATCCTGTGAACCCATCTCTTGTTCATGATAGTACGGATCTTTGATTCCTTGTGGATAATGATCTTCTCATGTCACTAGCCTTGCATGTTAGGTAAACTTGGAACCTATTTCTATTCACATTCTTGATTTTGCCACATAATATATCACCTTGACGTATCGGTAGTGACTCCGCGTCAAAACCATCATCAGAGTAGTTGTCTCCCAAAACTATTGCTTTTAAGCCAGAATCGTAAGTGCAAACAATTCGGCTCTCTTGTATCTGGCAAACTGTTACTTGAACAATCCTTCCTTCTGATAGGCTGTCCTCGGTCTCACCAGAGAGCATCCAGAATTCCTCATCTGGACTTGGTTCAGTATAGGGGGTCCTCCAATCAGAATAACCACACAGCAATTCCGTCTTTATATCACGCAGTGTCTCCGTTTTATGCAAATCCCCAGGGATACTTTTCATGTATTCATCGATGTTAAGACGTTTAAGCAAGTTCGGGTTTTCTCTTACTTGTTCAATTGCCATCTCTTGCTCATCCTCATCCATCTCATCTGTTTCACGCGGTGCGCCCTCGGCGTAGACATCCTTGGCCAACTTATTGGCCAATGCATATGATTCAGGGTGGATCCTTGTATCTTCAAGAAGATCAATGATTTCAGAACTAGCTGCCGCTGCACCGCTCCTTCGAACACGTAAAAACCCAGACGCATTCATGAACACTTTCCTGCCTAGAGGTTCTGCGAACTCCTTGCGACTAAAAGAGGATCCCTCTCTTACCAACTCTTTCTGCAGAGCGGAAGCTTTGCGTGGACCCAAACCAGCAACAAACTGTAAAGTTGAAGAATGCCACTCATGGCTAGCAGCAAGGTTAACATCAAACCCTATCTGATTTGTCGCATCGACCATTACTTGCTCGACAACTTCATACTTCTCTTCAGGAGTAAGGAATTCTTGGAGGGGGTGCAATTTCCATGACAGTATCTCTTTTCCAGGTCCACAGAGTGTTGCAACCATCGCCAATGGATTCTGCACGTACCGACCAAGTGCCACAGCCCGCTTCACAATACCTAAACACGAGTTGAGATGCACAAATTTGGAGCGAGTTATTTACAAAAGGCTCATGATCTGAAGAGCTAACAGTAAATCAACATGTTTTACTTTACCTGACTGGCCACACTACTAGGAAAAGGGTTATAGGTGGGTTGGCATTCTGCGGCGCACCCTTAATTGGTGCGCCACAGAATTATTTTTTGTGGCGCACCAAGCCCGGTGCGCCACAGAAAGTCGCATTTCTGTGGCGCACTAAACCACATGCGCCACAGAAATTAGACATTCTGTGGCGCACCAAAATCCCGTGCGCCACAGAAATATGCCTTTCTGTGGCGCACTATCCCACATGCGCCACAGAAAGTCTAATTTCTGTGGCGCACCAAGTCCCGTGCGCCACAGAAATGTGTATTTCTGTGGCGCACGCAGGCACGTGCGCCACAGAAAACAACATTTCTGTGACGCACTCAGTCTAATGCGCCACGGAATAACAGTTAATTTTTTCCAGATGCCAGATCCGGACTCTGTCTCCTCGGTCAAACCCACCAGCACGTGATTCTCTCCTATCTCTCTCATCTCCATGCACGCACGCACACATCGCAGGAGAGAGGAGAGGACGTCCATGGCCGTCCCCGACGCCTCCGCACATCTGGCCGTCCCCGACGCCTCTCCCTAATCCTCCTCCGCCGCTGCACCCCCGCCTCCCCATCCCCAACGCCCCCAAATCCGACCAAACCCGACCAAATCCACCCCCGCCTTCGGCCCCAAATCCACCATCGCCGGCGGCGGGACCGAAGCCGTCCCCGGCCCTCCGCGGCCAGCGCGTCGTGTCCCACCACGACGACGAGCATGCCCTGCCGGAGGATCCACCACGTCCGCGCCGCGGCCTCGGCGGGAGCCCACGCGTCTTGGCGCAGCACCGCCGCCGGCGCGTCGTCCTCTCACTCCTCCGGCCCCTGGCCTCCTCCTCCGTTCGCCGCCATGGCCACCGAGTTGTTGGGCTGCTGCGGCGTGCCCGGCGTGCTCGCGTCCATGGCGTTCACAGCTCGTGCTCGGCGTGCTCGCGTCCTCCAGTTCGGCTTCCTTCTTCCTCGGTGCCGTCGGCGACTGCGGGCAGCGTGGGAGGCTCCGCCTTGCCACTCGGGCAGCGTGGATGCCCTGCAGGAGGCTCGTGCGCATGCGTCCGCCTCCACCTCACGAGGCCGTCATTCACCACCTCGCCGCCTCCCTCACAAGCAACGGCGCTGGTCTCTCCCTCCGGCGGGGCAGAGTCGCATGGCGGCGGCAGCGGCATGGCCCCATCCGCGTGCTCGCCGGCGACGGAGCGCGGACGGGGGATCCCGCTGGACCGCGGTGGCTGCGGTTGCAGCCGCATTTTTTTTAAAATCTGGAAAAGAACTTCTGTGGCGCATGGTTACTAGTGCGCCACAAAATCCTGGACTTCTGTGGCGCACGGGCCGGTGCGCCACAGAAAAAAATTTAGTGGCGACGATTCTATGGCGCACCGCCCGTGCGCCACAGAATTCCAAATTCGTGCGCCACTGATAGGCTTTTCTGTAGTAGTGCCCGGCAGTTGATCTGAAGATATTCGAGAATTCTCGTACAAGCGAGGGACTGATTCATCCACGTAGATACTGCTCAAATCTGCCACTTGGTCGTTAATATCTCTTGGGTTTTATTCTACAATTTTGAAAACAACCTACGCAATGGTGGATGTAAGGTTAAAACTATAAACAACCACCAGACAGCAGGAAACGTCCGAAGAATATAATGTAGTTTACAAAAAAATAAGATCAAAGTCATCAAACAATACCTCATAAATTGCATCCTTGAGTTTTACGCAGTCCATGTTCGATGCTCCTATGCAAACGACATGTGGCTGATGATCGGTCATAAACTTCACGGCACGCTGCTCGTCATTTATCTTTCGCTGGTCCACGGCACCACCACGAGATTTAGTACTGATGGAGCTAGCATACAGAACATCAACCAATTCCCCTGACGAATCCAACATTGCAAACGTAGTTGCTGGATTCCCAGGATCCCAGCAGCAGGCCATGACTCTCAGCTCTGATTCTTCACCATCCAGGTCAATCTCATCATCCTTCTCGCGCTCATCCTTCTTCTTCCGAGGAGCAACAGAGACCTTGTCCCAGAGCCGTTTCCCGTATTCCAGACGGAGCCAATTTCTGGCTTTTGCTGTCAACAGAGATCGAGCTTCTTTTTCCATCGCTGGAAGAAGGAAACTGGAGAAGGCATCATCCAGTATCATCTTCCGTTGCTCATCCCACATCTGTGCAGACTTGCTGACACAGTCACTTAGATAATTCTCACGAGCCTCGGATATGAGTTTTTTCTTTGCATCTTCTGGTAATTTTACAGTGACCTTGAGGAGTTTTTCGTCCTCTCCTTTCTGAATAAGAAGCCACTCTGCACCTACAAACTTGTTTAGCGGTTTCTCTCGCAGCCACTTAACGCGTGATAGTTGGTGATGGGGATCTATGATCAAATTGCCCTGAGGTGTGGGGACGGTTGAGACAACAGCTTTATCCATGAAGATACTCCTGATATGCTTTCTCACAATAGGCTCGTAACCGATCTCAACTGCTGCCTGTTAACATGAACAACAAGATAAAAATGGAACATTTTGGTCAGATGAAATGGATAGCTTAGCTCAAATGAGGCTTCTTATCCTATGTATCAAGATTGGAAGAAGTTTATCTCAAAAAAAAAAAAGATTGGAAGAAGTTGCGAGATATATAGCGTACCATGTGTCTGGCACCCCGAAGAACATCTTGTGGTGTTTCAAACATTGCACACATGAAATTTGCAGCAACCTCTTCAGGAGAATCTTTCCCGCTCTCAAGCTCATCCGATTCCTGAATGAAAATCAAAAGATGCATACAAAGTGTCAAATATGGGTTGTGTTTGTATTTTTTTTTGTGCTCAAGAGAAAGGTTTGTGAGCTCAGATCGCTTACGGGTATCATTGTTAAAGCTAGATGGTGGCCTAACTGCTCAGCGCTCCGCCCAAATCGGTGAGCAACATCTCGTAACCCTGCCTTCTGACAAATACTGTACATGGATTTCCTTTTTGGTCGCTTTAATTGGCCTACTACTTCAACTTCACCGGGAGGGAAATGCAGATTCAATTTCGCATCAACATCATCCACCTCTTTCTCTGATTTTGCATCCTTAAGGGCTTCAATGATGGTGTCATGAAGCTGCTGACGTAGTGCGAACGTTGCAGCATCGTCTATTTTCCGCGCCTCGTCATCAAACCTTTTTTGGTAGTACCCCTTCAAAGCAATCTTACGCTTCCGAAGAAGTAGCCACTTTCTACTTAAGGTCTAAACAGCCCAAAGCAGCTAAAAAGAATACAGAAGTGTGTCAGTAATACCTAAATCTTATAAATAAGGGAGGGGAACTAATGTCTAGTAATGAGTAGTTACCTTATACCACCTAATTTTAGGTGTGCCTTCTTTACTCTTCTGTTCACTGGCATAATAGTCATTTAACAGACTCGGGCAACTGTCCTTCCTATACATCTCAATGACCGGTATCTGTCGGCAAAAATGTGTACAACATAAGCAGAGTAAGCATAAGAACTTGAGCGATGAAAAACTTGTAGTGCAATTTTGTGTACCTCAAATTTGTTGACATGTAGCATGGTCAAGACATTCACAATGTCCTTCTGGTCAATCTCTGTGTTTACTTTCTCATTGGATAGAAATCCATCACCAGTGAGTTGGCTGTGTACCCACTGACTTTCTTCTTCTATTTGTTCTTTAGTCAATTCCTCCCCTGTGCCAGTCAATTCTTCAGACAGCTGCCAGATGAGAAACAAATTTGAAAACGAGATAAATTAGACACGCACTATCAACCAAATCAACGCCAGTAATCAAAGTCCATCAGCTGATATTTACCTGCATCCTCTCAGGTATATCAGTTTTTTTTAATTTGTTCATCCTTTGGTGTCATATACTTTTCTGCAAGGATAACTGGCTCAAACCCATCTTCAAGCCCGTTCCCTCCCAACTCGCTAGAATTAGCAGCAGCCCTCTTAAGATCTTTCCTTCTTCGTGCTAGTAGCTCCTCAACTTTGCCGAAAATACCATTGGCCTCTTCCAATGCAGATAGTGATACGCCTGCTGCATGTCCTACTGGCCTTTCGAACGCACTACTCCTTCTGCAACACAACATTAATTGTATGCGCATACATACAAATAAACACGTTTAGACGAGCGTTTGGTAAATAAACAGTTAGCGCAAAATAGAAAAGAATCGCCCTACTTTACAACTTGTCCATCATCATCTAAGAGTATTTCTTCATCGTCATCAATGAAACCATCATCAATGTCATCATCCACTGAGTGCTGATCATCCTCAATAATTTCATCCTGAACGTCCCCCTCGGCATACGCGTTTCCTGATCCGTCGTCATCTACGAAGCCGGAATGCTCTCCCGTTTCAGATTCTGATCTTCCTGCCTTCTTCAGGCGCTTAAATTTGTTTACCTAGAGCAAGCCACAAAAAATGTGCAATCTTAGCAAGCTCGCAGAAAAAATAAGCAGCAAAGCTCACACCGGATGTAAGTATATTTTCTCATAGCATGCATACAGGCCTTACTTTGATATTATTCTCCTCGAGCAACTCGAGGTCATCATCATCAAGCCTGAACTCCTGTGATTCCCTGGACGCACGTACACATGTATTGCAGTTGAGCAAAACATATTATTATGTTCCCGGACGAGGTATCAAAAGGAAACTAGGTGTACCTTTTCTTCTTCTTTTTCTTCTTCCGACTCTCGTCATCGCTCCCCGGCTGTTCCTCCTCTTCCTCTTCTTCATCCTCATCCACTATGAAGCCATCCTTCTCGTACTCATTCTGCCCTCTGTTCATGAACAGATGTGAACGCATATACTAAGTACTAATTAAGTCAAGCACAGAAATTCAAGTCGAAAAAAGGGCAACTGATGAAAATCAAGAAGAAGCATTGAAATAAGAAAACAAGCAAAAATAGCAATCAAAAAACCTAAACTCTGGATATATAGCACAAGAAAAAAACACCCTGATCGAATTCTGACCTTCCTCCTCGTCATCATCATCGTCATCTTCCTCATCACCCTCCTCCTCCTCCTCCTCACAATCATCGTCCCGGTCTTCCATGTCATCTTCTCCCCTCCGTGCGAGCTTCGGATGCTGCTCGTCGGCCTCGAAGAAGTCCTCTGCTAGCATTAGATCACAAAGCGCCGAGTTTTCCATTGAGAACAAAGCACACGAAATTTGCGTCCAATGTACGCAGGGGATAAACAAAATCACGCAAATTTCCGCTGCGGGAACCAACCCACTCGAAAACGCCGAAGAAATCGCGTACCTTCTTCGTCGGAAACTACCTTGCGTCCGCCCATTGTCGCCGAGATCGCGAAAACCCTAGCTAGGGCGCGAGACGTCAGTGCGGTTGGTTACTCGATTGTGCAGAGAGCCTCGGGCTAGGGCTAAGGGGGAGGGGGCCGTAATTATAGGAACCGTGGGAGACCGCGAGCCGCACGACTGCGCCACGAGCGGGCGGCAACTTCTAGGGTTCACGATGGCGTGCCGACGCCGACAACAATTTTGGATCCTCCAGTTGCCGCCGGCGATCGAGGACGCGAATCCGCCAGCCTCTGGAGAATCGCGAACCGGATGCTGTAGCGGCGTCCGCCGAGATGGGCCGGATATATAGGCGGCGACTGCGGTGCGATCGGAAAGGTAGGCGGGAGTTAAGTCGAGAGATTTTTGTCCAGAACGAGCCCGCTCCTTTCTGGACCGGCAAGATCTCATCCAGTGGCCCAAACTGTTACGCGAAAGTCATCGCCGAGTCCACTCCCCTCTTCATGCCACACCTCTTCATCCGCGACGCCTCGCAGTACATCCAACGGCTCACGTTTAAACTACCAGTGTCATTGCCTACCATCCGACAACAATGAACTTCTAGGGCTTTATCATCTCTTCTCATAAATGGTTAAACTCTAGCCGCCACTTGTAGTGGTATAGGGCGCTAGCTACCTTGTAATTCAGATCCCAGTCGAATCATCCTTTTTAGTGAGCTACTCGTTGACCGAATTACTCTATATATGTATGAACTAAAGAAAAGCGTCACATCGATTCGGCGGGCATGAGCATACTGGAGCTCAAATCTCTCCTGGTACACATCCAAACACGGTAGGATTACATGGAGGAGTCCAAAAAGGAATTCGTTGACTTCGCAGACACCGTTTAGGTGAGTTTCATAAGCATCTAAACAAATTTTATTGTCATTCAAACAAATTTGAAAAGTGACCCCGACTATAAAAACCAGGAAGAAAGATCACAACTTCCCCGATTTCCCTGAAGCTAGCATGATGAAGCACTATGTTTCACACACCATCAAAACCTATGACAAATTCCATCTAGAATATGAGACCAACAGCTCCCAAGTCCCAACCCAATTAAGCATGCACTCACAATATGAATTGTTGTGTTACAGGATGTTGCGGGAAGGGAATTAACCTTGGATGCTACTCCCATGGTGCCATACAACACTAGAGGCTCTTATATCCGCTCAACTACATGGCTAATCGTCATTAAAACTATTGAGGTGACACTTACGAGCCGCTAGAGAAAAAGGTGTCGTGGAAAGTATATATATGTCAATGCAGCTCGACAGTTAGCTATACGCCGCAAATATTTGTTTTGATGCACTTATGGATTGCGCCGCTATAGATAAATCAATGACTCATACATGTGTTGTGGTAGGCATAACCTAGCTCGACATGTTTTAACCCTCCAATGGTCTTTGTTGGCGGCGGATTACAAATGGGAGTTTGAAAGTGCATCTAGGACGCCTACAAAAGAATTTGGATAATTCAAGACAAGGTAACCGGGTAACTAACAAATATTGAAGAAGTGTTGTAGGGCTTAAGTTCATATTGCGTAAGACGTGATTAAGTGGATATTGCTTATGATACGTAATAATTCCAATGGTTAAAGTGTATCAAGACATCCTTGAGTGGACCAACATGAGATAAGAGTAGATCAATGGTTGGTGACCCTTCAAAAGGTTACAAAAAATATAGGCGCATATGAAATGTAATTTCTATCATCTTGAGTCATAGGTATGCTATACTATTAAGAGAGGCACTTGACAAAGCAAGAGCAATAAGGACACCCACAAAAAATTTCACAATTGTTTTCCTTTAGAATCCACTCAGAAATCTCCAAACTCCATATTCTACACATACCAGTACCTCGGATGTTTTCATCCCGGTACCTCCGACCTTGTGAGTTTGAAAGAGTGACAAAGGTCTATTGTTATTAGTTATCTCTATTTTTGTTGGCACTACCGAGTCAATAGTGTTGTCAGAACCTTCGACCCTTCATAAACTTTGTTAGGAAAGCGTATTTAGTATAAAGCCGACATTTCTGAGTCAAATATCTCTGATACCTCCGAGCAAGGACTTGACAAGTATCTATCCAACTCAATTCTTGATGGTGTTTTTTTCGACCAGTACCTCAAAGAGATTATATAGTCGGTACTACTAAACACTCACATTATGAGGACAAAAACTAGCCATTAGAAACTTAGAATCTTCGATACCTCCAAGTATGTTTCATCTGGTACCTGCGAGTTATAGTGTTTCCGCCCGTTAAGCAAATTTATACATGTCTGGTGCCTTTGGGTTTAACCATTTGGTACTATCTGGCTGATATTTTTCTTGTACCGGTCAGATTTCAGCTCTTCCTAATAAATAGCTAACCAACCCAAGGAAAAAGTAAGCCATTCCAATCATTTTTACTGAGAGAAGTGAAGCTCCTACTTCCTCTCACTAGTTCATGAGATAAGACAATCACACACGATTAATTTTGCTCATCGTCAACAATTCTTGATTTGTTCTCCTAAGCTATCCATTCATATCTGCACTCCACCCCCTAAAATACAATATCGGAATTGTCACAATGCATGGACGGGTGATGGGGTGCGACATTGCACATGGTTTATATATCGTGTGCTATCGGTACCTTCATAAACGATTCAACTTACTAATCGTGTGCGATAATATGACAACGTCGGGTTCTGTAAGATCATACATGCTTTTTTGTCTTTTGTCTTGTGTATTGGGGAATTATCACACATGTTATATGCACTATATCATCTATATTAATCATATTATCACACATGTTTAATCAAACTTAACTCTCTATGATCTGTCCCCGATATGGAAGTCGGGTTGCATCTACTAGCAACTCCAGTTAACAATTTAATAAAATTAATTCGTTGATTATTTCAAACACCACCACATGTATACATTGCAAAGAAACAACAAAATTTTGTTTTTCTTGATTAGGTCGTTGTCTCCATGATAGATAGGTTTCAAAGGATATAGCTCTTAAACACCTTAGGGCATCTCCACTCGTCCCCCCCGGCGCCCCCCAGGGCGAGAAATAGCGCCGTTTTGCGCCTTTTTGGCCCAAATAGCGCCGTTTTCTCCCAGTCGCCCCCCAGGAGCCCAAATCAGCGACGCAGGCGAAAAGGCGCGAAAGAGAACCGCCCGTGAGCGGCGTTCTCATCCTCTCGGCTCCCGCGCCGGTCAAAGGCTGCCGGAGTAATGGCGTGCCTAGAGAACGGCCGTCGCCGACGCGTCCAATCGCGGGGCACGCGGCGCAGTAATGATGCGCCACCGCCCCTCCGTCTGGCCATCCGCGCCGCTATAAAATCCCGCCTCCTCGCCGTGCACAGCCGCACCTCTCTCTCGCCCTCGCCTCAAGCTCTTCTCTCTCGCCCACACCAAGACCATGGCCGAGCGCTTCCCCGGCGACGACGCTGCCGCGAACGGCTTCGGCCGCCGCCACCTCCACAAAGAGGAGGCGTGGATGCTCTACGAGGCGGGCTACCCCGCGCCGCCGGATATGCGCGTCCCTGGCGCCTCCGGCGGCCAAGCCGCGTGGGTGCTGAGCGCGGGCGGCGTTCCCGTGCCTCCGCCGCCAGAAGGGGCGGACCGCGTGGAGGCGATCCAGGAGGTGCTCGCCGGTCTCACCGACGAGCAGGCGGCGGATCCCCGCTGGGATTCGGCCAACCATGCGTTCTGGACGCAGTTCTTCCTCCAGCGCGATGCCCGCGAGCTGGCCGACAAAGGCCGCAACGGCCCGGTGGAGGGCTGCAAGAACTCCAAGAGCCGCAAGAGGTGGTGGGGAGCTCGAGGACGCACGCTTGCGTTCGTCCTCGAGCACATCGCCGGCGGCAACAGGCCGCGGCTAGAGATGCCGCCGCGCACGTCGTCGTGGCTGCCGCGGCGGATGGGCGCCACATCCTCCTCTTCCTCAGGCGCGCGCTCGGCGTCGTCGGCGTCTCACCACATCCTCAACTCCGGCCGGCGCGTTCCCAGCCGCAGCGGCAACCTCCGCATCAACGAGCGCCGCCCGCGTCGCCGCCGCGCGGACTTCTCCGCCTCGTCAAGCCCAAGACGGAGGGCAAGAAGAAGGCGTCAGCGTGGCAGGCGCCGCGCGACTATGTCAGGGCGGCGGCCAACATGGAGGCGCCGGAGGACTCGGAGGAGTTCCCCGGCGAGAGGCTCGCCATCGAGAACTCCCTCAACGACGTCCTCCCGGCGCCAGACGACGTCACGATGCCTGGTCGGCGAGGATGCACGAGCAGGAGGAGGTCCAGCGCCAGCAGCGCATCCTCGAGCAGGTGCAGCACGAGCGCGCGGCCCTCGCCGTCGCATGCCATCACCCCCAGCGCCGCCGCCCTACATCATCCTCGACCCCAGCGACGAGGAGGACGCCCCAGCGCGCCCGGGCCGAGCAGGTGGCACGGCGGAGACGACGGCGCATGCCCTAGCAACGCCGCTGGGAGCGGCTCCGACGACGACGACGACGGTGGCGACTACACAGTGTTCTATAGCCAGCTAGGCATGTAGAACGGCGTAGACCGCCTTAATGATCTATTTTCAGTTTTTTAAGTTTTTATTTTTAGTTTCTACTATCTAATCGGCGAATTTCCGCCCATATATGAATGAAATTCGCCAAATTAGCTACTTTTTGCCTAAATTTGTTTTTTCAAAATTTCTGACCTTCTTTCTGGGTTTGGGCACGGCTGGGAAAACGCCGCCCCCAAGGCGTGAAATAGCGCCGTTGTCCTAGGCGGCCCAAAATAGCGTCGTTTTTTCTGCCTGGGGCACACGAGTGGAGATGCCCTTAGAACCGGAGGGAGTAGAAAGAAAAAGAAATAAAAGCATTCTCAAGCATTGGATAGGGGTAGATACGTCCATGTGCGTCCTTGCCGGTCACCGCTTCTGCCGTAAAACTCGCGCACGGAGCCCCACCCCTCGCGGCTCGCGCAAACCTAACGTCTTTTAATTTCCAAATCAATTTTACTCCATTTAATAAATATCGCGTCTACCACCGTTTCCTTTTGAAACACGGACGCACCCAGCCACCCACCCCGACCAAAACCCAGACCCAAACCCAGGGGCGCGCGTCTTTTGATGCGATTCCGGCGGCGATCGAAGGCACCACCACCACCGTCGTGACCCGCGCCTCCCGGCGTAGCGTTCGGCGATCTCCCCGGCTGTCATGGCTGGCGGCGGCGGCAGCGGCGGCGGGGCCCGCCCATCCGGCAAGGCGGCGGCGCGCCCGCCGATGACGGCCATCGACTCCACCATCCAGTCCATCAAGGAGGTCGTCGGCGGGCACTCCGACGCCGACATCCTCGACGCCCTCCGCGAGTCCAACATGGACCCCAACGAGACGGCGCAGAAGCTCCTCAACCAAGGTCCGCGCCCCCACCCCCGATCTGTTCGCTTCGATCTCGTCTGAAACCTAGGGTTTGGGGCGTTCGTGTGTTCGACCCGCACTACTGGGCAGGTACCGCCGATTCGAACGTAGTTTGCGGGGGTGCGCGGAATTGTGGTTGGCGGCTAGGGTTTTGGAGCTCAGGCGATCTGTTGCGGTTTCGGCGGTGCCCCCAGTTCCTTCGCGTTTGATCTAGAGCTGCCTAGATTGACTTTGGTAGATGTACATCTGTGTATATGAGCAGATTGGTGTGGACTGTTTATCCGATTGGGTTAGTGACGAGGACTTTGTATTTTCGGTGGACGGCTTTGGTAAATCTACCATTGGCACTTAGTTTTTTATCTGTGATTTTAAGAGAATACTACTTTGTAATTATGGTGATATTACTGACATGTGGCATTCAACTTATATATTTAGTCAGTCTATAGATTAATTATGTTACTGAATGGAATATATTCTATCCGTGGTAGTGACTCTCCTAATGTCTGCATTTGTAGATCCATTTCTTGAGGTGAAACGCAAAAGGGACAAGAGAAAAGAGGTACATATCTGTCTTCTTTGTAGCATTTTAATGCCGCATTAAGTGAACCTTGAAAAGCACAATAATGGTAGTAACCCATTCTCTTCATAGCCATCTTCGCTTATCTGTATGGGTGACATGCCTTAACATTTTTACACCTAAATATGCCAACGTATTGAAGCACACAGAAGGTCTAGGTTTTTAAATCACCGGAAGATCCGATAATAGAATATACCCTATGAAACACTAGGGTATGGACTAGGCCATCCCCAATCCTGTGTTGGGAGGGACATTTCCCTCGTCTCCCACCTCCTTACCCATGCCCCTCCATCCAGCCTGCCGCCAGTAGCCCGCCTCTGCCTTTGGCGAGGATCCTGCTCCGCCAGGAATGGATCCCCGGCCCGCTGGTCCGCCATATGTTCCCAGCAAGCCTGCCAGATAGGGCAAGAAGCAGCCGCGTCGACACGAGCCGTGCTGCTCTTCCTCCTCTGCGTGTGCCGATGTCGACGGTGTTTCGGCAGTGCCGTGGACAGCCCTGCGTAGGGGTGATAGAGAAAATAATTTTACTAACCCACCTGCAAGTAGGTCCCACGTTTATGAAAATATTATGGGGGATGCAGTTTTTCAGGATCTGAAAAAGCAGCTTCCCCCATTTCCCCCAAATTTTGTTATGGGGGGTCCCCATGTCCAGTTTTGGGAGAAGAAATATGGCGATCTGCTAGAGTTGCTCTAATAAGGCCATGCCCATAGCTTCTAGATGTATAACTCATAGCTTGTTGCTGTGGCCCTGCTTCTCTTTTCCCTTCTTGAATGTTTCTGACTGTTGGTTCATGGCTGAAAGAACCGTAGAGTACCTCAATGCCATTATCCATTAGTATTTAGGTCTACGTCTTTTCCCCTTTATATCTAAACCGAAGTATTTGATTGCTGCTGCTCCCTCCATGTATATTCGTACGTATCTAGACGTATTTTAGTGTGTATATTCACTCATTTCACTCCGTTTATAGTCTACATTGAAATATCTAGAACATCTTTTAATTAGAAACGGGGTGAGTACTTGAGAGCCTATGTTTGTGCCTTTGACCACACTTAAACTTTGATCTCTACTTGAGATTTTTTCATCCATTCTGTTTTATCTACTGTTCCATCGGAAACTCACTGTTAAACTTCTAAATGTATGTGTACTTTGGCTATTTTTCTTTGCTGAAGCGTCTGTTGCTTTTCCAGAGTGCTGGCCAAAAGAGCTTTGCTGAGACTTCAGCACAAGGTGAGCAGGGCTCTCAACGGACAAAGCCACAAAATCAAAGGGGCGACATCGATCAAAGAAGAGCTCACAATCAGGGTCAGACATATGGTAACTATATTTGGTCATAACTTGTGTAAATAAGTAAATCAGAGTTGTGTTTCATTACTGTTAACATTTTTTCCAATCTTTTCCGTGGTGCAACAGTGCAATTTCTCTTACATACTTAGTTGCTAAAAGTTGGTTCGCTTGGATAATGGTGCCATAACAAAAGACATAATTTTATGTAGATTTTAATTGAGCAGATATTAAAGACTAACATCTTCTTCGTGACCAATTTGAGGTGCCCATTTGATTGATATGAAGTATATTCCATTTTGCTGGTTGCTGCGAAGACCCTATTCCACTTGTTTTCTGTCTTCAACATGAGAAATACTGTTGTCATACATAATTACCAAATTCCACATTTTTTTTGTTCATTTGTAGATTGATATTGCATCAGCAGCATGATTGCATTTGTTCCATATAGTAGGCTTTCCCTAATTGGTGACACATGGCTTGATGCAGGCCCTAGTCGAGAATTTAGGGTAGTGAGGGACAACAGACACAGTGCCATGGAAAACAGATCAGAGCTAGGACACAAAGGTTCAACATATATGCCCGTCTCTGAGAGGAGGTATGACTGTCCTATGTTTCATATGAAATTACTTTAATTCCCCGCTTGCTACCGTATCTCTGTGGTCATAGACATGAGCGTAAATCAGTCTCTGTCTTGGAATTTCTCCATCGTCATCTGCTTGCAGTTTGTGCTTCACCATTCAGATCGCAGTTCATATATTTATCAGTATACTGTTCACCAATCAGTGCCGAGTTGTGTCACCTCTTTTGAAGGCCAGTTATAAACTGATAGCTATAAAAAGTAAAGCACAATGTTTAGGTAATGAAATAGATGTTGGTCATGTGGTGTTATGTTGACTGATGCTATATTAAACTGCATGTGTTTGTATATACACTTGAATACTTTATCCATGTGTAGGCTGAAGCATTATCTGTATGTATTGACACTTGCATCGTTATAAAGTCGTTATAACACTGCAGTTGGGTTTACGAAAATATTCTTGTTATTTCTGGGTACATTAATTAATGAACCATTATCTTAGAGGCAAAATGAGTTATTTCAGGAAAATGATAAAAGAACCCATAACACACTAACTGGTGCACACACCGCAATTTTATAATCATGCATTGTTTTTCATGTTTTGCATCTCAAATGTAAATTACCACCTTGCTTACCGGGTTTTTTTCTTCTCTAGTGGGGTTGTAGTTCAATCTGATCGAAATCACCCTCCACCTACAAACTCAGAAGGTCAGATCACGCAGCAAAGTGCAAAGAACAGTGTCAACCGTGACATGCTTCAGATGAAGAGGGAGGCTCAGGGTACTTCTCAGAGGCATGCAAGGCCATATTTGAAGAACTCTCAGAATGTGCAGCAGCTCCCAAATTCTGATCCAGCTCATGCTTCATCCAACTACAAAGCTACTGGAGGATCTGTCGGAGCCAATCGACGAGAAGCTGGTGTAGCTAATGCTCCGAGGCAGTATTCTGGTCGTGCAGGTTCACAGTTGCATGCACCAAATGATTCTTATCAAGCAAATGTTCAAAGGGGGAATTTTGCTTCAGTTGGGCCTTCTGGTCGTCGCCCACCATTTATGTCCAGAAACGCTCAACCCAATCATAGACCTTCATTAGACACACTATCTCGTGGCAGACCTGTTGGTAGATCTTTTGGTAACCAAAATATCAACAGGTATCACCAGGGTACTGCTAGCAACCCAAAAGGTAATATTCACACTGATGCTTACCTTATGTGCTTTGTAACTAGTAAACAACAAAATTTTGTGTCTAAATTACATGAAAAAATAGTAAAAGCTAGTGGTGTACCTCACCTTTGGTGGATCAACAAAACCTGTTTTATATACGATATAGCCAATGAGACGTCCAATTGGTGTGAACTTTAAATAGGTTTACTTAAAACTAGTTGTCTGCTTGTTTCACTAATTACGCACAATGCCCAGTTATATGTTTTCACACAAAAGGGTTGCTCTTGATAAGAAATTCTGGTTATATATAATTTCTAGGTTTTACCTTTTGTAAAGAATAACAATTTCTCTTGTTTTTAGGTTTTTTTAAGGAAAGCTATGGTGTTCCTTAATAATTTAGTCTAATGTTTACAAGCTAAAAAATGAAATGTTAAGGGATGAATTACTCTTTTTTGTCTTAGAGGGGACTGTAGATCGATGACTCGTTTTCTTTCTTTCTGCAGCTACACAACCAGCTAAGGAGTGGAAACCAAAGTCAACAAATAAGTCTTCCACCAATGATGCTGATAACAGCGGTACAGATGCAGTATCTCCTTTAGATACCAACACTGAAAATGCTAAGGTGCTGGATATGAATAGCTTGCATGATAAAGCATCTCATTCTAACATGCACGAGATGGAGCATGTGATTATCCCAGAACATCTCCGTGTGCCAGAGTATGAGCAGACAAGATTAAGATTTGGCAGTTTCACTCCTGGGTTTGATTCAGACCAGTTACCAACCTCAACTTCTCCAGAACCAGAACAACCAGAACAGTTAGGTGAACCTGTTCAACCGGTTGTCCAAGAGGATGCATTCGGTTCTGAACATGATGAAGTGGATGAGCAAGCTGGATCGCAACTCACTGTATCCACATCAACAGCAGAGATTTCCTTACCACCATCTGAGGATAGTGAACAGATGAATGATCAAGAAGTTGAGGATGATGACGGACTGGGCTTAGTTCAGAGTGATACTCCACTTGGTGCAGCAGATGACCATAATATCCAAAGCACCTCTAGTTTGACTGCTTTTTCTGTAAGTCAATTAGGAAGAGTATATAAACATTCCTATTTTTATTTGACTGTTGCCAAGTTTGTTGAAGCTTATTTTTGTCTGCCATTTTTTTCTGAGATTATTTGTGAGATAGGAAGTGGTTATGCATTGTTCCGATAAATTGTTGAATTTAAGCGATTTAACTGTGACAATTTTCTTTTTCCAGGCATACAATCATGAAGATCCTAATATGCATCCTAATAACGGGGCGCAGCTATACGGGCTGGTGGAGCCTAATGTGCACCCACAAGTGTTGGCTTCTTCTCAGGTAAAATTTCCATTGGGTTCAGTTGACCTTGGATCACAGTGTGGACAGAAACTGAAACAAATGCTATACGTTCTCTACTGACATCCTCCCACTCTCAGCAGGAGTATGCTTCGGTAAATCCAGAAACAGAAGTATTCAGAATGTCAGAATCCAATGTGCATTCACAAGTTCTCCCTTCATCTGAGGTAGCAATACTTCACCTCGGTATCAATTGGCCAATTAACCTGTTCCCCATTCTAATTTACCTTTCCTTGCATTAGCTTTTGAGGACCATTACATGTACTGAGGACCTACCAGTTAAACTTCACTTTTTGCCCCTTGACTTTTTGACTTACAGTCGTGCTGATTAGGGCTGGGCTGGCTGCAAATAAATCAACTTTAGTCATATTCCACTATGATCTGATCTTGCATCTAATGAACTCGTATAGTTCTTTGTAAACCGTTTATCCAACCTGAGTAAACTGCTTGAGCTTGCTCTGTTCATACGGCTTGTAATCTTGCCAACATCCTGAAGTTCGGCTGGTTGTGTTGAGACCAACGCAGCCAAAGGCGCAAAAAGCGCTCACTTAGGCACCAAAGCAGAAAAAAACAGTCCCCTAGGCTTAAAAGTTTGAAAGGCACCCTTGCGCAACAGAAAAAACTAGGGTGCGGTTAGGCCAAGACGCCTCGGGCTGCTGGAAGAGCGAAGTAGCAGCAGCAGATCTGGAACATTTGAGGTGGGTTAGTAGCCAGCATGTCACGACTCTGTCTTCTTTGCCCTTGTTTTCTTCTCGTGTTCTGTTTAGGGTATGTATTTGATGGCTGTGCTTCTGGGAAGGGAAGAAAACCTCGTGTTGTCAGGTGGATGATTAAAGGACTTTGTGCCTTCGCTTTTGACTGCCTTCATTTTGACTTGACCCAAGCAAAACTCCTGTATAACTGGCTTAAAATAAAGTGAGAAGCTAAGCTTGGTTTTTACTTGTTTTTTGTCTGCTCAGACAGGATTGCGAGCTTATTCTTTTGCCGCCTTTGTGGTCTTTTCATAAAGCGATATTTTCTTAAACTTGACCAACTGTGGCCATGGTTTAGATTAAATGTTATGTTCCGATGGCAAGTACAATTATCTCATGATACCATTAATCTGTGTTGCTTTTGTAGGCCCTTGCACAACAGCAACATATGGCTCTCTCTTCACAACAGCAGCATATGTCCCAGCAACAAGCCGCACAGATGTACCCTCCAATCCATCTGCAGCATTATCCAAATTTCATGCAATATCGCCATCCTCTCTATTCTCCAGCAACATATTTCCCACCCATGGCTATGCCAAACTATTCAGCAAACGTCCCATACGCGGCAAATGGGAATAATTATCTTCAGATGCCGCCTAGTGGAGGTTCACATTTAACTGCAGGACAAGTTAAGTATGGAGTTTCGCAGTATAAACCAGTCCCAGCTGGTAACCCTTCTGGTTATGGAAATTACACTCATCCAGCTGGTTATACAATTAGTTCTCCTGGTGTTATTGGAACTGGAGTTGGTGTTGATGATGTCAATCGGATGAAGTACAAGGATAACAACATTTATGCGCCAACCCCACAGGTACAATTTTTGGATATCACAGCCTGAATGTTTACATGAAATAGAATTATTAGTTTTTTGACTGTTCAAAATCCTGCTTTTATTGGGTAATATGTGCCAGTGGTTTCCTTTTGATGTAAATTTGCCCTCACAAATTTTTTCTTGACTTGACAATTTTTCTATCTTTTACAGGTAGAGACGTCTGATATCTGGATTCAGACTCCTAGAGAAACCCCAACGTTGCAGTTCCCACCATATTACAACCTATCGGGTCAAGCAACACCTGGTGGCTATATGCCAAATCCTGGGAACGCATCTTTCAGTGCTACAGCGCAATCCTCTCACGCACAATTCCAAGGCATGTACCATCCGCAGCAGCCCCCCTCGATCATAAGTCCTCACCCCATGGTGCATCAGCAGGTCCCATCTGCCATTGGCCCCAACGTTGGAGTCGGTGTGGCGGCACCAGGCCCCCAAGTGGGGGCTTATCAGCAGCAACAGCTCGGTCATATGAACTGGAGACAGCCCAACTTTTAGACGAGGTTTCTTAATTATCTGTAATTAGGGGGTCACAAGAGCCTTTTAATGTAACAACAATTGGCTCCTTGTAACAGGAACCACTTCCGCTTGCTTTTAGTGCAGCTCTGTCTCGATCTATTTTAAGGTTTAACATGTTTTTGTTAGTTTTTCATTTTGTCGCATGTGAAATCAGTATCCCATGTGAACTGCTTTTCTATTCTCCCATGTGAAATCAGTGTCTCGTGTGAGATGGTGGTATGCGTGCATTGTGCGAGAGGAGTGTTTCCCTTTTTCTTTTTTTTTGATATATTGAATGTGTAACAACAGGTCAAGGAAAGATGACATAACAGTGCGGGTTGGCTTGGCGGCTGCCTGCGGTGAAGTCGGAGTCGCACGCTCAGAGTTTCAGGTTGGCGGCGTGGCCCCCAGGGGAGATGTGATGACGATGCCGCCTTCATGCAGTCTCGGCGAGGCCCTCTCTCGAGAGGCGTGTGGGGTTTTCTTTTTTGGTGCCGCTCAGCGGTTGTGTTGGTTTTCGCCGGGTTTGGCCGGCGAGTGGTGCGTTGTGTTGTACGGTTTTTAGCCGGTTTTCCTTATAAACTGTCCAACTCTTTTTCGGCTTAATCAATAGATTGTCTAAGTTTCGAATAAAAAACCTTCGTACTTCTACATCAGTCTTCAGGAGAAGATGCGATAAATGGAAATCTGTTACTCTACAACACATTTGTCCTGAATCCAATCTAGTATTGAAAGAAATTTCTGTCCCATTGAGTCGTTTTCTTGTTATCATTGGTTGACAACGATTTGACTATAAGCAGCTTTTAGACGTACCTTACAGTTTTATCAACTAGTCATCTCTAGCAAGCACCTGGACATTTTCGAAGCTTCTCGTGAAGAAACTACAAAATCAAAACATGCACCAGCTAAATGTCTTGAGGAGACGCACTAACCGTCCTTTTTCAAAGTAATAACCTAAGACGGATGAACACAATTTTGTCTCCCTTTGCTGCTGTTTCGCTGCCGGGACGCAAGGATGAAGGCCAGCAACACGAAATCATGTGAACAGAAATCAGGTCATCGCAGGAAAAAAATCGGCCTAGTATCTAACAATAAAAAACAATGGCCCAACTCGCTGGACGTTGGCCTCGCCTCATGCGACGCTAACAGCGAAACCCTCTGGAATCCCCTCGCTCGGTTTCGTCGGCCTCCTCTGGAATCCCTCGTTCGCTACCAGGCGGCGCCGCCCCTCCCAGGCCAGCGAGCCGCCGAGCCCCCCCACCCATCCCCGGACTCCCCGGACCCGATCTGCTGTCTCGGCTTGCGCCCCTGCGGTCCCTCTGATTTTGCCCACCCTCTGATTGCTGCAGTTCTGGCAGGGACACAACGTGCCAGCTTGCTCCTCACTTCTCTGTTCGTAGGAATCAACTGAACGTGGCTGCAGATCACCTCAGATCACCGGCGGAGCTACATACAACCAGCCGGGTGCACAGGCACCCGGGTAGGTTTTGTTTTTTACATTGTAATTAGCTCAAAAATCACTCTGGCACCCTGTAATCAACTATTAGTGCACCCTGGTGAGCTAAATCGGTACATATTACATGGTAGTGCACCCTGGCTGAGTTTTCTCTAGCTCCGCCACTGCCTCAGATAGGTATTTTTCTTGAGTCGCGGAGAGTGTCGGATGAACTAAACCATTCATTTAGACATTTGGTACTATCTTCAGTATCATCGTACTACTTCTATTTCTATTTTTTTAGTCTTGTCTTATATACTTTATTGCATTGTTAACAATGAATTTGAAGCTATCTGTTCATCTTTTAATTGTACTAATTTTTTATGCTATTCCCCACGAAAAAAAATCTGTGCTATTAGAAGAGAGTTTTTACTAGTTATTTCTTGTGCTTCGTTTTTTGGCCCAGGGCTTTCTCTGTTCCTGCATCCGCCAATGCTTGTTTGTTTTTCTATTTTATAGTGTTCCTGTTTTTTACGTGTACTTCCGTTCCGTGGCCATTCTTCGAAGATTTCACCCTCAAATATCTCAAATCCATGAATTATAAGCCCAAACCGCGTGACTATGATGGCCGTGTGATTTCCTGCCCAGCCCGGTCCACCAAGAATTAAACGACGCCTCCAGCTCGAGCCACGCAAAAAAAAAAAAAAAAACAGAGCCTCCAGAGTCCAGCTCGTTCGTTCCCCCGAACGCAGCCGCCGGCGACCATGGGGACGCGGGAGGTCTACGAGGAGAAGCTCCGCAGCGGCGCGCACCTCCACCGCGACCCCACCATCAACCCGGCCTCGGCTCCGCCCGCTGCCCGCGATGCCTCTCCCTCCTCAACCCCACCACCAACTCCGTACGCGCTCCTCAATCCCCCTTCCTCTCTCTTCCTCCTTCCTCTACCGCTGTCCGCTCTGACCACGTGCTCTTTCTTGTTCGGATGCGCAGGGAGAGGGCGATTGGGCCATCACCTCTGTCCTGCACGACGCCACATCCGTGGTAACGCGATTTCGCCCCCCTTTTTCTCTTTGATTTCCGGCTACCTGCCCGAGATCCGTGTTGCCTTCAGCACGACGGGGGCAGAGTTTTTTTACAGTTATCAGTGTGCTTATCTCGGTTTTTTTTTCTGTCTGTCCCGTTGCTGTAGACCGGTGCGGGCGCCGGCGCCATGCTCAGTGCTGTCCACGGGTTTAATACAGGTTCGTTGTGTTTCTGATCTCTTGCTTTCTACCATTGTTTAGTTGGTTAGCTAGGTGATCTGGATGGGAATTGATATTTGTGGTTTTCGTGCAGGTATCCCGTTTGTCCAGAAGCATGTGAAGGGGCCAAAGTGGCTGCATCTACTTGTTGGGGTAAGTCTTGACTTTTGGCTCATGTGATGCTTGTATGCATGTATTCTTGTGATTCTACCCGGTCATATTGATTGTTGGAGTTACAGTTTTGTCAAGTTTGTTGAGAAGATTGATGGATCTTCTTTAGATCACTAATCATATTTCGTAAATGTGATGTTAGAAGATGTATGTAGTGTCCAGTGTTAGTTAATCTGGTGAATGTGTGAAAGTTTGGTGCACATTGACCCCCAATTCCTTTAGAAATAAACATACGTAGGGAACTCTATTCAATGAATCTGCTACAAGAATGATAAGTTAACGGGAAAGCTTATACAAATTAGGAAAATGAAGGAAGTTTAATTCACTAAACCTGTTCCTTCCAGCATGATTGAATATTGAACATAGCTGCATGGAGCAATTAAGAACAAAAGTACGGTATTTACTGAATGTTATAGCATCCTGGACAAACGGTATTGACAAAAGCAACGAAACGCCATCTCCCAAGGAATTTGTTCAAACGTTTGACTAGCTGGAAAAGTTTAAAAGGAAAAAATGTTGATTTTAGGTGCATAAACATGGGGTTTCTGCACTTTCGGCTTTAGGAAATTTAACCTTAAGATGAGTTCAGGTTTGCTGGCCATCTATTTAGACTATTGGATAATGATATGGGTTGTTAAGTACTTACGTTGGACCTTTTCTTTCATTTGTTTTCAGCGCAACTGAAAATAGATTTCCGTTGATCTGCTTGATGTTTGGCACTGTTGGCAGTTTATGTAACTGTTAAGTTTACATTGTTGTTGCGTGTTCAATTAACATGGAGTTTTTTTTTTGCAGGTCCCTCCTTTGCTCGTATTCTCTGGTGCCAGTGCTTTATTTGGAGGTAAGTCTTTCCAATACTAATAATCATGTTTTCTATATAGAAAAGGTTCTTGAAGTTGTCGTTTACATCAAATATCCCCTCATAATATAGAAATTTGCATGCTTATAGCTCAAAGATGAAATATGTTATTTTCCTTCTTCATGTATCCATTGGTTTATAGTCATTATGAATCTTCATGACCTGTACACATTTGTTATGGCTTCACGGAGAAAGGGACTATAGGAAACATTGTGATCTACCATCATTTATTGTTGAACATACGGTTTTTATGTGATTCAACTCTACAAACCTTAGCCGAATGTTGCTATAGTTCCCAATGCCTGCCTATTATTTACTTGCAAATCCAGTAGTGAAGTTGTTATTCATACCTATGTAGCAGTATAAATACTACCAGTGAAGGAATGTAAGGGTGCAGAAGTAGAGATTTTAGGTGCAATACATAGTTATTATCTGATCAGGATGGGACTGGACAATGGACATGAGTTTTGGTTCAATTTAGTGTTCTTAAAGCAGCATATGTACTTCCAATTGTGTTATCCTAATCATGTACGGAGTAATAACTAATAGTAAGCAGAGTTATAGGAGACTTGTTCCTGTCAAAATAAAAATAAAAACAGAAGACCTGTATCCTGTTCTCCCTAGCTCTACCAGCTTAATTTTCTTAGGATCTGGAACTAATGTCAAGCAAAAAGTGTGTCATCTGTACTTTGGTGGATTAGAGTTTCTGATTAATCTTGGCTTATTCCTAGCTTCTCCAAAAGTTTTTTATAATCTTAGCCACCACGACTTGTGGGATGTTTGTGTTTTTCGTATACTTAATTACTTGTCCAATCTCACAGGATTTACTCTCCACTCTTCCAGAAGCATAACTAGATTTTGTCAGGAATTTTGCCAACATTAGCTAGGTAGTACTTAAAGTAGGTTACACGAGGAACTTAATCTCCGAGACATCATGTCTCGCGCAGTAAAACATGGCTTCATTTTTATTCTTATAGTATATCGAATTGTCGTATTGATCATTTGAGTGTCGCTGAAATTGGCACCAGCTCATGCACATGATGATTGGCTTTGTGGATTTGAAATATCTTATAATTTGCTAATGTCTGATGATCTGCTACTTCTTTTTTGTACAGCATATGCGCTCCCAACGTTTGCTCAGCTCACCGTTACATCGTATTACGCTGCATCGAGTGCTTCTCACTACGCAATTTCACAGATCACGCGCCAGATCGAGAAGGCCCATTTATCAGGCACAGACGAGAAATCACGATGAGCTGCTCACAATCAGTTTGAGTTGGTGCACATGCCATGTACATGGTACATATGGACTCCCTGCTTCTCCATGTTGCAGCAGTAGTCTGATAGTTTTGCTAAGTGTTCCAGGCACTTGAACCATGCGTATAATTAATTATTATATATAGCTTTGCTAATTGCTACTCATGTCACGTTTAAGAGCATATTGTTTTGGCTATCTTGGCTCCTTTTTTACTGTTTGGGTAAAATGCCATTGAAAGTGTTGATCACGAACCCATACTGTAATTTTGCACAACGAATGTATGATGTGTATCCCCGCAAAAAAAAAAGTATGATGTGTATTGTGAAAGGACTGATCAGGAGTTCTGCTGAGATCACCAGGAAACCATTTACGTGAGAACTTGCCTGTGACCGTGACAAGATGGACTAGGAGGGTGGTTGTACCTCAGCCCCAGAGTTCAAATTCTAGATTTGACATTGGTTTTTTCATTTAGGCGGAATATTCTTCAGTGGGAGGCGACGTTCGTCGACAGCGAGCGCCTGTGTGACTTCGTCAATCTCAAGATCCGATCGCTGGCTCAGTCTTTCGGAGGTGCTCATAGGGGTAGGGTGCGTGTGTGCGTTCATAGGGATAAGTGTGTGCACGTGTATGTGAGCGTCTGCATTGTACTGTGTTTCGAAAAAAAAAATTACTAAATTTTATGCAACCAAGGTAACTCAGTCGCACACGAGTTGTATTTGGGAACATCGCATACGAGGTTACACATGTTATACGGCGCTCAACAAGATGGATCTTTGATCTTTAGGCTGCATCCTCAGCTGGGTACATAAATGAAGCTAACAGAACATTTTTTTACAAGTTCATAACTCGCTTGAAAAAAGCCTTTTCACTGCTGCTACTAACAGTCGTGACATTTTCAGCTACTAGGTGTGTACAATGATCTCGTTATTCGCCAGATATATCTCTATGTGGACGGCCGGAACGAGCAGGTCCGGCGGCGCCTTGACCTAGCCGAGGCGATTTTCTTTCACCGATCTCCACCGGTGAACCTGCTGGTCCCCTCTCCCTCCGTCTGCTGCTCCGGTGGCGGGAGGGAGGGGGATCTGGGTTTCTCCGTTCTGTAGTTAGGGTTTGGCTTTATATGTCGTGGTGCGTCGTTGGGGTGGTGGGAGCGACGCCCTGGCAATTAAATCTGGCTCAACTCTATTCCCACACCGGCGTTGTCCTTCATGGCGGCGTCTCGGAGTTGGTGGCATCGTGTGCTTGCCGATCTTTCAGGTCGGTGGCTTTAGGGTTCATGGATGGTGTCGCGAGGCGGCGGCGGCGACTCCATCAGATGGGTTTTTTCTCCTATTCTATCCTTGTTGTTGCGGCGTTGTCTCCGGCGCCATGGTGGAGCAGAGAGAATTCGTCCAGGAGTACGTGCACACGGTGGTCTGCATTGGTGACAGCTGGAAGCTGGTGCACCTTGTGCTGGGTGCGTGGTTGGAGGCTGACGGTTCTGGTTCCCTATTCCGACGTCGTCGTGCGGGGGTGCCAGTGCTGAAATTCGACGGCGTGTCCGGGGTCGTGCTGCCCCGGTGTGATTCTTTCAACGACAATGGTTTGTCCTATGGCAAACTACTTTGGAGGTCCGAAAAACTGATAATCAACGATGGAGCCGCGTCGAGCTCGGTTGAAGAGGTGATCTGTCTCTTTTTCTTTGGTGGCTGCTACGGTGGTGCCGAAGAATAGAGATAGACGTTGGTTTGTCACATAGGTTTATCCTATCTCTCCAGATCTATAAGATCAGTGTACACGTATTTTATATCTCGTCTTTTAATTATTAATAAGAATCGTATTACATTGAAAAAAAAGAACAAGATGGATCTTTCAGCTGGGTACATAAATGAAGCTAACAGAACATTTTTTTTACAAGTTCATAACTCGCTTGAAAAAACCCTTTTCACTGCTACTAACAGTCGTGACATTTTCAGCTACTAGGTGTGTACAATGATCTCGTTATTCGCCAGATCGATCTCTATGTGGACGGCCGGAACGAACAGGTCCGGCGGCGCCTTGACGCCGGACCACCGCGCCGTCTTCCTCGCCTGCCGCCGCTCGTCCATGCACCGCTCCCGCCACAGCAGGAACTCCCTCCGCCGCTTCCCGCCCCACCCTACTCCGCCGATCGGCAGCAGCGCCGCGCGCCGCCTGACCGACCTGGGGCGGGATGCCTTCTTCCTCCGCAGCGGCGGCGGTGGCGGCGGCTGCTCCTCCTCTTCCGCTTCCTCCGCCGAATCGGCGTCGTCGTCGGAGTAGTACGCGTCGTACAGCTCGTCGTCGGAGTAGGCGTCATTGGCCATTGTTCGGTACTCCCTCCGTTCCAATTTAATTGACTTGCTACGGAGGGAGTACTTATTAGGGCTTCTTTGCGGCGCGATCAAGGTTCTTATATATGGAGCCCGTACGTCGGTGTCGTGTCGGTGGGTTTTCCATCGGCAGGTGTGTGGGTTGGAGTCCGACCACATCACCTCTCGGTCGGTCGGGTCCTGTTATTTCTTTGCCCGTTCGGACGGAGCAGCACACCAACCCTGGATCTGTTCGCAGCATTGGCACCAACGCTCATAAATTTTCACCTATTTGGTTGTATATATTGTTCCCTGGATAAATTTCTGGCTCAGGTCGAGAGGTACAGCACCACCTTCACTTTCACCCCTACTAGGCTATGTGATTACGATGGATTGGTGATGCCAACCCTCTGCCTTACCAGTAGAACACGTTTTGCATGTAGTACTCCTAGTACACTTGTACTAGACCTTTGAAGCTTAAAAAGGATGCACTGAAAATAATGATGCAACACGGATTTCCCACCAGTACATTGCCCCCCGGCACTATCTGTACCGTGCATTTTCTGCTAGAGATTCGTGCAGGTCAACTTGTATTGCCTGCACAAACCTCCAACAAAACTGAGAAAATTAAGGGTAGAGATAGTGCCGGGGGCCAACATACGGGAGGAATTGCATTTTGCATAATGATGGAGCATCGGGGCCGATGTGTACATACCTCAGCAAGATCAGATCGACGTTGTAATGCATGGTCATTAACCCTACGTAGCTACCACTTGATTTGGAACTTCAAGTCTTGGAATGGTGATGATGCGAGGCAAAAAGTCAAGGTGACAACTGACATGCATTACCGGCCGTGATCAGAATCATGCAGTAATTAGGACAGCCTTGTTAGTACGCACTAAACTCTCCGTCGGGCCACAAGGCATACTACGTCGGTACATTTTTTGTTGTTGCAAAAGTCCACCGATCAATTAATCATCATCCATAGTAGAACTAAGGATCAAAAAGTAGTAAAAATTATAAGCAGATCTTTGGACCAACTAGTGACGAGTACCACCACTTGCATGAGCCGAATGCGCGCCGCCGTTCTCGCCGTTCTCGGACTGGGATTCACTGACTTGCCTACAACAAGTCACGTTGTAACTGACCCCTTCTATCCGCCCTTTGTGGTCCATCCAATTGATAAGACCGAGACAATAAGTGACACTGAAATTCAAATATTTTAGAAAAAAATTCTAGTAACTCGTAAATGGTCAATTCTGTATTCTGAGAAAATTTCGTGTCATTGAGATAATTGGTTTATTATTAAATTGAAAATTTTGTGAGCAGCGCAGTCCATCGTCCCCGGCCCTCCATCACACGTACGTACGTAAGAGCATCTCCACCGGCGCGCCCAATTGCGCTCCCAATAGGCCTATTGGGCACGCCGGCACGAAATCGGCCCCCAACGGCGCGTCCAATACAAAAAAAGCTGCCGGCATGTCCGAATAGAGCGTCCGGCAACCCCGCTTCGCGCCCAACTTCTAGGGACGCAACCAGGCGCGCCGGCAACCGCGGCAACGCGCGCTACATTGGGTCTGACGGGGGGCCCGATGCGGCAGTGACACAGACGCTCTATATCACTTTCCCCTCCGCCCCGTCCCTTTTCATTCTCCCGCCATTTCATTCTCCCGTGCTCCTCCTTCCCGCCTTTCCCACGTCCGGCGCAGATGTCGCCCATCAAACGCAATCGTGGCGGTGCTCGCGGTGGAGGAGGACGACGGGGTGGCGCTGCTCGCGGCTACGTCGTCCTTCGCAAAACACGCGCGCGGCCACCGAACACGGCGGATGAAGACTGGGACAAGGAGCTGGCGCGTCGAGCGGCGGCCACCGTAGACAGGAGGGGGAGGCGCATCAGTGCGGAGGCTAGGTAGAGAAGGAGATCGATCTGCTGCGAGCGTCGATGGCGTACGCAGCTGCCGGCGGCGCAAGTCAAGGGAGCACGAACGCGGCGGGTGGCGCATCGCCGTCGAACCCATCGTTCTTTGATGGCGGTGGCGTCACCCCTAAGGATGGCAATTTTACCCATGGGTACGGGTACCCGCGGGTACCGTACCCGCATGGGTAGGGTATGGGTACAATTTTATACCCATGGGTAGTACCCGTACCCACCCGTTTAAGTCGTGGTTAGGGTACGGGTATAACCTCGTACCCGTGGGTATACCCATACCCTACCCGTTTATATACCTTACCCGTGGAGGTCCAACATTTATTCTCGTAAGTTTGTAAATCTATGTGAAGTTGTAATCACTTGTCAATTTGAGTTGACATAATTGTCACGTACTCAAATATATGTTATTGAGTTGAGATAAATGTTTTTTTCTTTTATCAAAAAATTTACCGATGAATGTAAAATTTTAAGTAACTTGTGTACTATTTGATCTACCCGTTGGGTACCCAATGGGTATGGGTATCCGCCGGGTATGGGTACGGGTAAAGTTTCATACCCGCGGGTACGGGTATGGATAGAATTTTGTACCAATTGACTACACGGGTATGTGTATGGTATTGGTCTACCCGCCCCATACCCTACCCATCGCCATCCTTAGTCACCCCGCGTTCCGCGGTACGGGCCTCGCCATTCTGTGAGAACAGCAGCCGCTCCGATTCGCCGACCGTCGGCGTCGGCATCCCCCTCGATCTCAACCAGGCGTTCACCGACTCGCCGGCTCTCAGAGAGACCGGCGTCGCTAGCGCGTCAATGTGAGCGGCCGACAATGCCTGTTTGGCGAGGACGGTGATGGTACCGGCTACTCTGATGGCCACATGTTCGACAGAATGCGCGTCAACGTCGACCGCGACATGGTATGAAATCTACGTCCTTTACTGCCATGATCATTGTGCTCAAGACATGAAACCGACGTGCGCGTTGTTCGATTGCAATAGGTCGAAGGCTCGGAAGTGTTGTGTGACTTGATCCGTGAGGGGACGGGGCCGTCCGTCGGGGAGCCAGATGTGGAGGCCGGATGGTACGATGAGGAGGAAGATGGCGACGGTGAACAGGAAGACGGCGATGGAGAGGAGGACGCTAGCGACGTAGAGGAGGACATGGAGGGTGTCGAAGAGTACATGGAGGGTGGCGATGAGGATGTCGATGGCGGCAGCGAGGGTGTGGAGGCCCCGAAGGTCCAGAAGACGAGGAAGAAGGACACAAAAGGCAAGCGGTGGAAGACCAAGGAGGACGAGTGCCTTTGCGACACATGGAAGCTTGTCACGAACGATTCCATCGTCGGCTCCAACCAAACCTACGGTCGGTATTGGAAGAGGGTCGAAGAACAATTCCATAAGATGATGTGGTATGGTGACTATGTGAAGGTGCCTATGGATCGCAATTGGAATGCAATGTCGCATAGGTGGCGGGCAATCCAAGCCGAATGCAACAAGTTCCACGGCGACCTTGAGCAAATTCAAAGGAGGAAAGAGAGCGGCAAGACGGTGAAGGACATGTTGACCGACGCCACCACGTTGTACCGAGAGAACAATGATCACAAGGACTTCAAGTTCATGCATTGTTTCATGAAGCTCCAAAACAACAAGAAGTGGGAGAGGACGCGGATCGACCTCAACGGCGGCCACGGCGCCCAAGGGCCGAACGACCCGACGTTCCCAGCGTCGGAGGGGCGCCCTGTTGGGCACAAGAAGGCCAATAGCCACAAGGCGATCGCGGCATCCGTGCAAGCGTCCATCGACAGGTGCCTCGCCGACGTCACCACCATGTCGAAGCAAAACGCAAGCACCTTCGCCGAGAGTTGGTCGTCCTTGATGAGCAAGCATGACGAGAAGGTCGCCCTCGAGAAGGAGAAGATCAAGCTCGAGAAGGAGCGGCTCGAGGTCGAGAGGGAGAAGGCCCAAGCGCCGGTCATGCAAGCCGACACGGCAAGGATTCAGGCCATGTCCGAGGCGTCGCAATCCGTCACTCGGAAGATGAAGGAGGACTCCAAGATCTTGACCGCCGACCTCTCCGCCTACACGCCGGAGGTGAGGGCTTGGTTTCAGCTCAGCCAGCAGCACATCTTGCGTGAGATGGGGGTCCTTCCGCCGGAGCCGACGCCGATGGACACGACGACGACCACCACGCCCATGGACACGACGGGGGAGCCTACGACGAGCACGACGTTCTCCGACACAGAGGCAGAGCCATCGCCGCGCCCGGGCTGGGAAGACGCAGAGACGCAGGAGGCGGACGAGCCGGTGATGACGATCAACTGAATTGTGATCGAGGTTCTGTAATATGATCGCCGGACATGGGGCGATGCTTTTGGGTTGTGATGCTTTTGGGTGTGTGAACTTGATAATCGACGCTATTTAAACTAGGCCGTCCAGCCGTTTATTTGAATTTGCCTTCTGAGAGCGTCTATTGGGAGTGACCGGTGAGGCGCGGCGCTCCCAATAGGCGACAACGCTTGCCGGCGTGCCCAATAACGCCTGTCCGACAACTTTGCCGGACGCTCTATTGGGCGCGCCGGTGGAGATGCTCTCTAATCTCCGAATACACACAACCACACACACATGCATGCATACTTGGTCAATCAAACATCATGCTGGTTGTATGAGTTACCCGTTTGTGCCAGCAGCAAATTAAGAGTAAAACGTGTCCTGCAATTGTTCTAAAGTTCATCTAGTACCAGCTGTAGTAGCCGGTTTCCTCTACATTTGTACTACAGAAGTTCACTGTCCAGCAGCTTGTGCTACTCTGTTCTGTTCTTGGTTACCTTCAGTTCTTGGTTGCCTCTAAAATGTCTACATTGTGCCAGGTTCCTCTCATGCAAGGTTTCAAGTTCGTGATCTTGCTCCTGCATCTTGTTTCGGTGATTTGTTCCTGCGATGATGCGTGAGATGATTTGATCCTGCGATGATGCGTGAGATGTTTTGAGCAAATAATTTGAAACCTGCATGAGCCATTGTTGCTCGTTTTTGTTCCCGTAACGCCGCATCAGATCGTGTTCCTCTGATTTGTTCCTGTGATATGCTTGAGATTGATGTGATAAACCTGGGAATTATATAGGATTTTCAAACCTGCGTGAGAACAGATCAGTTTTGTGTGTTTAAACCTGCCTATATTGTTTCTGATGTTGTGCTGAACTGTGTGCTCATGTGTTGTTTAAAAAGATCAGCTTTTGTGTGTTCAAATCCTGTGAAAATAAATCAGTTTTTATGTGCTAGGGTTCTGTGAAAAAAGATCACATTTTTAATTGCTGCTGAAACACTTGTCTGCAAAACACTTGTACCAAACAACTAGATTTGGTGGAGAGTTTTAGTGGAGAAGAGGATTGGGAGGGGTTGGAGTGTTTTGGATGTGAGAAGTGTTTTCACCCAAAACACTAGGTAATATATACCCAAAAACACCCCAATACTCTCCAGCCGAACAAGGCCTCACGTGAACGTTATTGCACGTACTCGCACTTGCTTGCTCAGATCTCTGCACGTTCGTGCGTGTGCTGCTCACGACCAGCGATGCATGCATCCGCCCTGGTGATGTAAAAAACGGTTATTTCCTATTTTGTATTACCTATTGGAGATGCTCTTAGAGCCAGGAGCTACCGCAATTTTGTGTGTGATGAAAACTGCAAAAATAATATCTAATCAAAAACATCTAACTAAGTCGGTGAAACATTGTTCTTATCACAATTTAAAAATTAATCTTCTGTATCTAGTCAGACTGAATACGACCGATATATCAGCTCCATCAAATGATCAAAATCAATCGTATTTGTTTTTGAAATTTTGACAAATTTTGGCCGAAAGCTATAAAAAATGTCAAACTTCAAAATGGATGGGCGAAATAAGCTCAATTTTTTTCTAGTTTAATCACTACGTGTTTTGAATTTATGTATCTTTCTCCATATTTTTTATTTCTTTAAAAAAATATTGAACTAGTTTCCCTCGAAAATTTAGAAAAAATGAAATCTTTGAAACAGTTCAATTGAAATCCGGTCCGGTCTCCAGGAGAAAACCTAGAGAAATGGCCTACTCTGCCACATGGAACCTGACTTGTGGGCCTGATTTTTATAAACGGTGCCAAACTGACTAAATCGCGAGATCTCAGTTATGTGAAAAATCGTATCTCAAAATTGTGGTTTTCTGAAGAAAATCTATACCGTTTTGGTTTGACGTTAAACCTTTTTCCTAATAGTTGTTGATTTGTTTCTTTTGACAGTCGGTCTCCAGCGAATATTTATGTTTTATATCACTAACACATATGAAAACACCTGCATGTTTTTTCTTTAAATAACGTCGTAGAGAATTGTATCCATGTTACCAAGCACTGGCAGTTGGTACCACGACCGACGCAGCGATGTCCCGACGGTACGTACGTTGGAGCTGAACGTGACAGCTTCATGACCATGAAGAAGAGGAAATTACTGACAGACCCACGTTGGATTAGTTGGTGACTGTTCTGCAAGAATGACAGCTAACTACTAAACCGATTCATATAGCTACCTGTTGAAAATATAAGCAATTTGACATATGATTTAATTCGCGAAAACAGTAAATAAAACATGACTAGAATAATAAGAATTAAACTAATCATGCGATATACCAATACAGTAGATAAACAGATGAAATCTAGGGCAACTATTATAAGCAGCAACTCTAGCAAAGTATGAAACATGAAGATTTAGAACGCATACAGTGCGGCAGCAGCAGAAGCGTTGGCGTTGACGTTGTCACCCATGTCGTCCATGAAGAGGCTGCCGATGTTGGGGAAGAAGTCGTCGTTGGGGAAGAACTCGAAGCCAGTAGTTGCGTGAGTGCGCTCCCCAAAAACCTGATCGCCCCTCTCCCGTACAGAATCAAAGGCGGGATTCCGGAGGCCTACTGTCCCTTCAACCGATGCACGCCGGAAGACGGGATGGAGAAGACTTGGAAGACGGCGGCGCAGTGTTCTGGAAGTGGAACGGCGAGAAACCATGTGTATCGTGTAGTGGCGGCTAGGGTTCGTCCACGGCAGGATAACTGGTTGGTGGAGATCTTGAGAGCAAGACGGAGTTCATCGACACATGCATGTTGTTCCTCTGCCTCGTTGATAAGTATCCAAGGGTGGTTGCAATCGGGTATGATTATGATAGTGTCCTATGAAACCGGACAAATGTGCCTTTTCAATAATTTATTTTCAAGCCACCATACTGTGAGAATACATGAACGATTAATTTTTCTAGCAAAGCTAGCTCATTTTACATATTAAAATTTATGTTTATGTGCAGGAAATTTGTCCAGCGGAGAGGTCGCATGAGACGACGCAAGCCATGCACACATGGGTACGCAACCCCTGAGTATCTACCAACGAGATATCTCTACATCAGCAACAACCTCTACTCTTTCAGTGTGGTGCTCCTGGACCTCCTGATGTATTTTCTATCTTATCAAAAAATAACAATTGTTTGGAGTGGTGTAGCGGGAAAGATGGGGGAGGGGGGCATTTGCCCCCTTGTTATATTAATCAACATGAAGATGACATGTCCCAAGATTCATGACAATATTGTGAAACTTTTGGATTGCTATCTGGAAACATGGGTACCCTTACTGGTCTATGAGTTCATAATACACGTTGATGTGAGTGGTAAAAGATTTGTTTTTATGGGATGATCGCATAGGATTTCAGTAGAAGTTGTGGGTGCTCTTGCTTATCTCCACTCAGCTGTTACAATACGAGTTTTAGAGATGCCAAATATGCTAATATACTATTAGATGGCAAAGTTACTTCAGAGTGATTTACGTTTGTGCTTCAAGATATCTTCTATATCTAAATAGTAAAGCTCCACTACATGGAATTCTCTCAACATGCAGCCTATCCACCTCATCAAGCATCTTTGACCAATCCTAGCCTTCCTTGTCAGCATCTTGCCATGTCGAGATGAGCAAACAAGACGACAGCGTGGTACAGTACACGCGTACGTGCACCAAAAAGGCTACCTATATATAGCGCACACGTACACGTACGCGTACGATCGACTTGCCAGCGTTGCACGCACGCAGCGGTTATTATCCAAACCGGCCGGCCGGATGCATGCATGCACGCAGACACACACTACACCTACACGCAAACACACACACAAATGATTTCGATCCTGTGTGTGATTTCCGGTACATCGATCGAGTAAGCCGGCTTTGCAGTGCGTACGTGTTTGTTCGGCACGCGAGTTTGGACCGTTTTCGGGTGTAAATTCCCAGCCCATCTTAATACACTAGAAAACACTTCAATCTCGTTCGGCAGGCCGGGTTTGGTCGGGCTGAGCCCGGAGAAACCCGTCGGGTTCGAGTGTAATCGAGACGCGAGGGGTGACTCGCGTTTCTGGCGTGTCTCTGGTGGCGCCGTCGCTCGTTCGTCCCTCCGTGCTCATCGCCCTCCGTGCTCGTCGCCCTCCGTCGTCGTCGCTCGTCCACTGCCCCGACCAGAAGCCTCCCTCCCCTAACGCTGATTGCGTGGATCACACGTTCGCTGGGAGACCCCAAGAGTAAGCTATGATGCAGTATAGAAGCAGTTTTCCCTCAGTATGAAACCAAGATTTAATCGAACCAGTAGGAGCAAGAAATCGCTTCGGAAGGTTGTTGGTGGCGGAATATGGCACGGCGCAGCACCAGGGAATCCGGCGCCAACGTGGAATCTGCACACAACACAATCAAATTATTTTGCCCCAACGAAACAGTGAGGTTGTCAATCTCACCGGCTTGCTGAAAACAAAAGATTAAACGTATGGTGTGGAAAACAGTAGTAAATTGCAGAGAGAATGTAAAGGAACAATGTTTGCAGTTGGTTGTATTATCAATGTAAAAGAATGGACCGGGGTCCACAGTTCACTAGTGGTGTCTCTCCATAACAGATAACTAACATGCTGGGTGAACAAATTACAGCTGGGCAATTGACAAAATATTAAGCGCATAACAATGCATATATATGACATGATGATTACTATGATATTCATGTGGGCATTACGACAAAATACATAGACCGTTATCCAACAAAGTCTATGACTAATAATCCACCGCCAGGTTGTCATACCGAGTTCCCCGTTGGTATTAAGTTGCAAGCAACGGATAATTGCATTAAGTAATGTGCGTAAAGTAAACAAATGCATTAGACCTAACAGCGTTACCCTTAATCTAAGCATCGGTTATTTTATCCCTAGTGGCAACAGCACATCCACAATCTTAGAAGTTATTGTCACTCTCCCAGATTACCGGAGCATGAACCCACTATCTAGGATAAATACTCACTCTTGGAGTTACAAGCATCTAGTTGACCAAATCATCTACTGGTAACGGAAATCATGCAAGATCAAATAACATATAAGATAGATTGATAATTAACTTGACATAGTATTCAATATTCATCGGATCCAACCAACACAACATGTAGCATTACAATAAGATGATCTTGACCATGATAGGCAACTCACAAGATCTAAACATGATAGCATAAAGTGGAGAGACAACCATCTAGCTACTGCCATGGACCCGTAGTCCAAGGATGAACTACTCACGCATCACTCCGGAGACAGGCATGGTGATGTAGAGTCCTCGGTGATGATTCCCCTCTCCGACAGGGTGCCGGGAAGAGGTTCTGAACCTTCCCGAGCTAGGGTTGAACGGCGGCGGCGTCTCTGGAACTTTTCGTGGATAAGGCTCGGCTTCTAGGGTTTCGCGTCGGGAGGAATAAATAGGCGAAAGGGCGGCGGCTGCGGAGCCACGAGGGCCCCACACCACCCCACGGCGCGGCAGGGGGGGCGCGTGGCCCATGGTTGGGCGCCACGTGGCTCCCCTCAGTGTCTCCTCTGGACTCCGTCTTCGTGTTGGAAAAATAGGAGGTTCTGTCCAAGTTTCGTCCAATTCCGAGAATATTTCAGACTATTTTTCTGGAATACAAAAACAGCAGAAAACTGGAACTGGCACTGTGGCATCTTGTTAATAGGTTAGTCCCAGAAAATGCATAAAAATGCTATGAAGCGTATATAAAACATGTAACAATTGGTATAATAACAACATAGAACATCAGAAATTATAGATACGTTTGAGACGTATCAGACGCTGAAGCCTCCCTCCCTCCCTCACGACTCCGACGATTTCTTTGACGCGGGCCGCCGCTCCTGACGGCAGCTCTCCTTCTCCGCTGCCGACGCCGAGTTCTATCAGGTACGTCTTACGGCTCGTCCCGTCCTCTCTCGATCTAACCTAGGTTTTCATGGGTGTTTCTAGGGTTTCCATGTATAGGATGAACTGATAGTTCTTGGTTCGGTTGTTTTGTGGTTCTTGATGCCTCCGTGAGATCTTAGTTCTTCCTAGGTTATATGTTGATCCGGTTGTTGATGTAGTACCATGATGTTGTTGAGTTCTTGGTTCATATAATTGCTGCAGAAGTGTTGATCTGGTGGTAGAATATATAAATGCTAACATTTGAGGTGTTGATCTTGTTGTTGATGTGTAGCTCCCAAAATGATTAAGTCATGGATGTCATACCTCTGATAGCCTAGAAGGTGGAGATCAAATGTTTACTTACTTTACTTTGTGTTTACTACTCACCACCAAGATCTGATAGCCTAGAAGGAGCGATTCTAGGTGAATTTCTGTGTCCGAACTCATAACTTTGTATGAGAAATGTGCCTGGCATTTATCTGATCTCTTGTTCAAAATAGAATTGTCTATCACTGCACCACCCAAAATATCTTATATTTTGGAACGGAGGTTGTAGTTGGATCATCTATTTGTATTGGACAGGAGGTTTTTTTCCCCTGTTGGAAGTGTTTCCTTTTTTGGAGTTGCCTGTCGAAGTAATAAATTTAGTAGGTTATAACTCTGGTAGTCTACATACTGGCAGTACTGCACTCTTTTGTCATGTGAGGTTTCCTATAATTTTGTAGGGAGCATTGCTACCGGAACTCTCAACTTCACATCTACCTCGGCACCTACACCATCAGATGTGACTGAAATTGAAAGCGATGCTGAAGAAGAAATGGAGAGACCTGAAGGTAGTAACTGCTAGGGAAGATACTGGTGATGACCTTCAAATGTTAGATGAAGGTAGTACTGCTCAAGTGATGCCTCAAGTGTCTCAAGAAAACCTTCAAATGTTGGTGGCTCAAGAAGGAAGATAAAGAACAGTCCCAAGAAAAGGAGTGAGCTGGAATAGTGCAAGTCATGGAAAGATTCGTTAACATCAAAGAAAAGGAAGCTGAAAAGGAATCTGCACAAGAGTTTACAATCAGCAGATTCATGGATGCATTGAAGAAGGTCGATGGTGTCACGGCTGACGACAAGATCCCTGCCTGGAGGTTGGTGGCTCTAGGCTGACGAGGGAAATATCTCCCCAGTAATAGTGCCAGAAACAATGCATTACGTCACCATACGTCAGTTGGGAACCCCAAGAGGAAGGTATGATGAGTGCAGCAGTAAGTTTTCCCTCAGTATGAAACCAAGGTTTAATCGAACCAGTAGGAAAACGAGGTTTGCTTCGAAGGTGTTGGTGGAGGTGCAGTGCGGCGCAACACCAGGGATTCCGGTGCCAACGTGGAACCTGCACAACACAACCAATTACTTTGCCCCAACTTAACAGTGAGGTTGTCAATCACACCGGCTTGCTGAAAACAAAGGGTTAAACGTATCGAATGGAAAATGATGTTTGTTAGCATAAACAGTAGAGAACAATGATTGCAGTAGATTGTATTTCAGATGTAAAAGAATGGACCGGGTCCACAGTTCACTAGTGTGTCTCTCCAATAAGATAACTAACATGCTGGGGTAAACAAATTACAGCTGGGCAATTGACAATTGTAAGTGCATATAACATGCATGTGTGAGTTGTGGTGTCTACTATGAGATTCATTTGGGCATTACGACAAAGTACATAGACCGCTATCAGCATGCATCTATGCTAAATAGTCCCTTTCCGGTTAACATCCGTACCCCTTCCAGTATTAAGTTTGCAAGCAACAGACAATTGCATTAAGTAATGTGCGTAATGTAAACAATACATTCATCCTTGAATAAAACATTGCTGTTTTTACCCCCCTAGTGGCAACAACACATCTACAACCTTAGAACTGCTGTCACTATCCAGTTAAATAGAGGTTGAACCCAACTATCATGCATAAAACCCCCTCTTGGAGTTACAATATTCACTGTGGCCAAGGCTTCAACAAGTAACGGAGAGCATGCAAGATCACAAATGACATAGACATGATAATTATAATATCAGCTCACACATAGGTATCAATATAAGTCAGATCCCAGCAAACACAACATGTAGCATTACAATAAGATGATCTTGATCATGATAGGCAGCTCACAAGATCTAACATGATGGCACAAGTGGAGAAGACAACCAGCTAGCTACTGCTATGGACCCATAGTCCAAGGAGAACTACTCACGCATCACTCGGAGGCGGGCATGGCGATGTAAGCCCTCCGGTGATGATTCCCCTCTCCGCAGGTGCCGGGAAGAGCTTCAGAAACCCCCCGCGAGTAGGGTTGTGACGACGACGGCGGCAGCGAATATGTTCTGGATGAAAGGCTCGGTGTTTTAGGGTTTTTCCGCATCTCGGGGAATAAATAGTCGAAGGGCGATGTCGGCGGACCCCCGAGGGGCCCAAACCACAGTGCGCGGCTGGGCCCACTGCCGCGCCTGCT